>JANJGN010003618.1:0-42703 GCA_026770705.1 Isurus oxyrinchus | reverse complement strand
TCTGTTTAAGTCTGTTTGCCTCTGTTTAAGTCTGTTTGCCTCTGTTTCAGTCTGTTTGCCTCTGTTTAAGTCTGTTTGCCTCTCTTTCACTCTGTTTGCCCCTGTTTAAGTCTGTTTCCCTCTGTTTCACTCTGTTTGCCTCTGTTTCTCTCTGTTTGCCTCTGTTTCACTCTGTTTGCCTCTGTTTAAGTCTGTTTGCCTCTGTTTAAGTCTGTTTGCCTCTGTTTCAGTCTGTTTGCCTCTGTTTCACTCTGTTTGCCTCTGTTTCACTCTTTTTGCCTCTGTTTGCCTCTGTTTAATTCTATTTGCCTCTGTTTCAGTCTTTATGCCTCTGTTTCAGTCTGTTTGCCTGTGTTTCAGTCTGTTTGCCTGTGTTTCAGTCTGTTTGCCTGTGTTTCAGTCTGTTTGCCTGTGTTTCAGTCTGTTTGCCTGTGTTTCAGTCTGTTTGCCTCTGTTTCAGTCTGTTTGCCTCTGTTTCACTCTGTTTGCCTCTGTTTGACTCTGTTTAAGTCTATTTGCCTCTGTTTAAGTCTGTATGCCTCTGTTTCAGTTCTTTTGCCTCTGTTTCAGTCTGTTTGCCTCTGTTTCATTCTGTTTGCCTCTGCTTCAGTCTCTTTGCCTCTGTTTCATTCTGTTTGCCTCTGTTTCACTCTTTTTGCCTCTGATTCACTCTTTATGCCTCTGTTTCACCCTGTTTAACTCTGTTTAAGTCTGTTTGCCTCTGTTTGCCTCTGTTTAATTCTGTTTGCCTCTGTTTGCCTCTGTTTAAGTCTGTTTGCCTCTGTTTAAGTCTGTTTGCCTCTGTCTAAGTCTGGTTGCCTCTGTTTAAGTCTGTTTGCCTCTGTTTCACTCTGTTTGCCTCTGTTTCTCTCTGTTTGCCTCTGTTTCACTCTGTTTGCCTCTGTTTAAGTCTGTTTGCCTCTGTTTAAGTCTGTTTGCCTCAGTTTTAGTCTGTTTGCCTCTGTTTAAGTCTGTTTGCCTCTGTTTTAGTCTGATTGCCTCTGTTTCACTCTGTTTGCCTCTGTTTGCCTCTGTTTGCCTCTGTTTGCCTCTGTTTGCCTCTGTTTAAGTCTGTTTGCCTCTGTTTAAGTCTGTTTGCCTCTGTTTCACTCTGTTTGCCTCTGTTTCACTCTGTTTGCCTCTTTCACTCTGTTTGCCTCTGTTTCACTCTTTTTGCCACTGTTTGCCTCTGTTTAGGTCTGTTTGCCTCTGTTTAAGTCTGTATGCCTCTGTTTCAGTCTGTTTGCCTCTGTTTCAGTCTGTTTGCCTCTGCTTCATTCTGTTTGCCTCTGTTTCATTCTGTTAGCCTCTGTTTCACTGTTTTTGCCTCTGATTCACTCTTTATGCCTCTGTTTCACTCTGTTTAACTCTGTTTAAGTCTGTTTTCCTCTGTTTGCCTCTGTTTAAACCTGTTTGCCTCCGTTTGCCTCTGTTTGCCTCTGTTTTACTCTGTTTGCATCTGTTTAATCCTGATTGCATCTGTTTGCATGTGTTTGCCTCTGTTTGCCTCTTTTAACCTCTGTTTAAGTCTGTTTGCCTCTGTTTAAGTCTGTTTGCCTCTGTTTCAGTCTGTTTGCCTCTGTTTAAGTCTGTTTGCCTCTGTTTCACTCTGTTTGCCCCTGTTTAAGTCTGTTTCCCTCTGTTTCACTCTGTTTGCCTCTGTTTCTCTCTGTTTGCCTCTGTTTCACTCTGTTTGCCTCTGTTTAAGTCTGTTTGCCTCTGTTTAAGTCTGTTTGCCTCTGTTTCAGTCTGTTTGCCTCTGTTTCACTCTGTTTGCCTCTGTTTCACTCTTTTTGCCTCTGTTTGCCTCTGTTTAATTCTATTTGCCTCTGTTTCAGTCTTTATGCCTCTGTTTCAGTCTGTTTGCCTGTGTTTCAGTCTGTTTGCCTGTGTTTCAGTCTGTTTGCCTGTGTTTCAGTCTGTTTGCCTGTGTTTCAGTCTGTTTGCCTGTGTTTCAGTCTGTTTGCCTCTGTTTCAGTCTGTTTGCCTCTGTTTCACTCTGTTTGCCTCTGTTTGACTCTGTTTAAGTCTATTTGCCTCTGTTTAAGTCTGTATGCCTCTGTTTCAGTTCTTTTGCCTCTGTTTCAGTCTGTTTGCCTCTGTTTCATTCTGTTTGCCTCTGCTTCAGTCTGTTTGCCTCTGTTTCATTCTGTTTGCCTCTGTTTCACTCTTTTTGCCTCTGATTCACTCTTTATGCCTCTGTTTCACCCTGTTTAACTCTGTTTAAGTCTGTTTGCCTCTGTTTGCCTCTGTTTAATTCTGTTTGCCTCTGTTTGCCTCTGTTTAAGTCTGTTTGCCTCTGTTTAAGTCTGTTTGCCTCTGTCTAAGTCTGGTTGCCTCTGTTTAAGTCTGTTTTGCCTCTGTTTCACTCTGTTTGCCTCTGTTTCTCTCTGTGTGCCTCTGTTTCACTCTGTTTGCCTCTGTTTAAGTCTGTTTGCCTCTGGTTGCCTCTGTTTGCCTCTGTTTAAGTCTGTTTGCCTCTGTTTAAGTCTGTTTGCCTCTGTCTAAGTCTGGTTGCCGCTGTTTAAGTCTGTTTGCCTCTGTTTAAGTCTGTTTGCCTCTGTTTCAGTCTGTTTGCCTCTGTTTCACTCTGTTTGCCTCTGTTTAAGTCTGTTTGCCTCTGTTTCAGTCTGTTTGCCCCTGTTTAAGTCTGTTTGCCTCTGTTTCACTCTGTTTGCCTCTGTTTCTCTCTGTTTGCCTCTGTTGCAATCTGTTTGCCTCTGTTTAAGTCCGTTTGCCTCTGTTTGCCTCTGTTTGCCTCTGTTTGCCTCTGTTTGCCTCTGTTTGCCTCTGTTTGCCTCTGTTTGCCTCTGTTTGCCTTTGTTTGCCTCTGTTTAAGTCTGTTTGCCTCTGTTTCACTCTGTTTGCCTCTGTTTCACTCTGTTTGCCTCTGTTTCACTCTGTTTGCCTCTGTTTCGCTCTGTTTGCCTCTGTTTCAATCTGTTTGCCTCTGTTTCACTCTTTTTGCCTCTGTTTGCCTCTGTTTAAGTCTGTTTGCCTCTGTTTAAGTCTGTATGCCTCTGTTTCAGTCTGTTTGCCTCTGTTTCAGTCTGTTTGCCTCTGTTTCACTCTGTATGCTTCTGTTTCACGCTGTTTGCCTCTGTTTGCCTCTGTTTAAGTCTGTTTGCCTCTGTTTAAGTCTGTTTGGCTCTGTTTCAGTCTGTATGCCTCTGTTTCAGTCGGTTTGCCTCTGTTTCAGTCTGTTTGCCTCTGTTTCACTCTGTTTGCCTCTGTTTCACGCTGTTTGCCTCTGTTTGCCTCTGTTTAAGTCTGTTTGCCTCTGTTTAAGTCTGTATGCCTCTGTTTCAGTCTGTTTGCCTCTGTTTCAGTCTGTTTGCCTCTGTTTCAGTCTGTTTGCCTCTGTTTCAGTCTGTTTGCCTCTGCTTCAGTCTGTTTCCCTCTGCTTCCTTCTTTTTGCCTCTGTTTCACTCTGTTTCACTCTGTTTGCCTCTGTTTCTCTCTGTTTGCCTCTGTTTCACTCTGTTTGCCTCTGTTTAAGTCTGTTTGCCTCTGTTTAAGTCTGTTTGCCTCAGTTTTAGTCTGTTTGCCTCTGTTTAAGTCTGTTTGCCTCTGTTTTAGTCTGATTGCCTCTGTTTCACTCTGTTTGCCTCTGTTTGCCTCTGTTTGCCTCTGTTTGCCTCTGTTTGCCTCTGTTTAAGTCTGTTTGCCTCTGTTTAAGTCTGTTTGCCTCTGTTTCACTCTGTTTGCCTCTGTTTCACTCTGTTTGCCTCTTTCACTCTGTTTGCCTCTGTTTCACTCTTTTTGCCACTGTTTGCCTCTGTTTAGGTCTGTTTGCCTCTGTTTAAGTCTGTATGCCTCTGTTTCAGTCTGTTTGCCTCTGTTTCAGTCTGTTTGCCTCTGCTTCAGTCTGTTTGCCTCTGTTTCATTCTGTTAGCCTCTGTTTCACTGTTTTTGCCTCTGATTCACTCTTTATGCCTCTGTTTCACTCTGTTTAACTCTGTTTAAGTCTGTTTTCCTCTGTTTGCCTCTGTTTAAACCTGTTTGCCTCCGTTTGCCTCTGTTTGCCTCTGTTTTACTCTGTTTGCATCTGTTTAATCCTGATTGCATCTGTTTGCATGTGTTTGCCTCTGTTTGCCTCTTTAACCTCTGTTTAAGTCTGTTTGCCTCTGTTTAAGTCTGTTTGCCTCTGTTTCAGTCTGTTTGCCTCTGTTTAAGTCTGTTTGCCTCTGTTTCACTCTGTTTGCCCCTGTTTAAGTCTGTTTCCCTCTGTTTCACTCTGTTTGCCTCTGTTTCTCTCTGTTTGCCTCTGTTTCACTCTGTTTGCCTCTGTTTAAGTCTGTTTGCCTCTGTTTAAGTCTGTTTGCCTCTGTTTCAGTCTGTTTGCCTCTGTTTCACTCTGTTTGCCTCTGTTTCACTCTTTTTGCCTCTGTTTGCCTCTGTTTAATTCTATTTGCCTCTGTTTCAGTCTTTATGCCTCTGTTTCAGTCTGTTTGCCTGTGTTTCAGTCTGTTTGCCTGTGTTTCAGTCTGTTTGCCTGTGTTTCAGTCTGTTTGCCTGTGTTTCAGTCTGTTTGCCTGTGTTTCAGTCTGTTTGCCTCTGTTTCAGTCTGTTTGCCTCTGTTTCACTCTGTTTGCCTCTGTTTGACTCTGTTTAAGTCTATTTGCCTCTGTTTAAGTCTGTATGCCTCTGTTTCAGTTCTTTTGCCTCTGTTTCAGTCTGTTTGCCTCTGTTTCATTCTGTTTGCCTCTGCTTCAGTCTCTTTGCCTCTGTTTCATTCTGTTTGCCTCTGTTTCACTCTTTTTGCCTCTGATTCACTCTTTATGCCTCTGTTTCACCCTGTTTAACTCTGTTTAAGTCTGTTTGCCTCTGTTTGCCTCTGTTTAATTCTGTTTGCCTCTGTTTGCCTCTGTTTAAGTCTGTTTGCCTCTGTTTAAGTCTGTTTGCCTCTGTCTAAGTCTGGTTGCCTCTGTTTAAGTCTGTTTGCCTCTGTTTCACTCTGTTTGCCTCTGTTTCTCTCTGTTTGCCTCTGTTTCACTCTGTTTGCCTCTGTTTAAGTCTGTTTGCCTCTGTTTAAGTCTGTTTGCCTCAGTTTTAGTCTGTTTGCCTCTGTTTAAGTCTGTTTGCCTCTGTTTTAGTCTGATTGCCTCTGTTTCACTCTGTTTGCCTCTGTTTGCCTCTGTTTGCCTCTGTTTGCCTCTGTTTGCCTCTGTTTAAGTCTGTTTGCCTCTGTTTAAGTCTGTTTGCCTCTGTTTCACTCTGTTTGCCTCTGTTTCACTCTGTTTGCCTCTTTCACTCTGTTTGCCTCTGTTTCACTCTTTTTGCCACTGTTTGCCTCTGTTTAGGTCTGTTTGCCTCTGTTTAAGTCTGTATGCCTCTGTTTCAGTCTGTTTGCCTCTGTTTCAGTCTGTTTGCCTCTGCTTCATTCTGTTTGCCTCTGTTTCATTCTGTTAGCCTCTGTTTCACTGTTTTTGCCTCTGATTCACTCTTTATGCCTCTGTTTCACTCTGTTTAACTCTGTTTAAGTCTGTTTTCCTCTGTTTGCCTCTGTTTAAACCTGTTTGCCTCCGTTTGCCTCTGTTTGCCTCTGTTTTACTCTGTTTGCATCTGTTTAATCCTGATTGCATCTGTTTGCATGTGTTTGCCTCTGTTTGCCTCTTTTAACCTCTGTTTAAGTCTGTTTGCCTCTGTTTAAGTCTGTTTGCCTCTGTTTCAGTCTGTTTGCCTCTGTTTAAGTCTGTTTGCCTCTGTTTCACTCTGTTTGCCCCTGTTTAAGTCTGTTTCCCTCTGTTTCACTCTGTTTGCCTCTGTTCTCTCTGTTTGCCTCTGTTTCACTCTGTTTGCCTCTGTTTAAGTCTGTTTGCCTCTGTTTAAGTCTGTTTGCCTCTGTTTCAGTCTGTTTGCCTCTGTTTCACTCTGTTTGCCTCTGTTTCACTCTTTTTGCCTCTGTTTGCCTCTGTTTAATTCTATTTGCCTCTGTTTCAGTCTTTATGCCTCTGTTTCAGTCTGTTTGCCTGTGTTTCAGTCTGTTTGCCTGTGTTTCAGTCTGTTTGCCTGTGTTTCAGTCTGTTTGCCTGTGTTTCAGTCTGTTTGCCTGTGTTTCAGTCTGTTTGCCTCTGTTTCAGTCTGTTTGCCTCTGTTTCACTCTGTTTGCCTCTGTTTGACTCTGTTTAAGTCTATTTGCCTCTGTTTAAGTCTGTATGCCTCTGTTTCAGTTCTTTTGCCTCTGTTTCAGTCTGTTTGCCTCTGTTTCATTCTGTTTGCCTCTGCTTCAGTCTGTTTGCCTCTGTTTCATTCTGTTTGCCTCTGTTTCACTCTTTTTGCCTCTGATTCACTCTTTATGCCTCTGTTTCACCCTGTTTAACTCTGTTTAAGTCTGTTTGCCTCTGTTTGCCTCTGTTTAATTCTGTTTGCCTCTGTTTGCCTCTGTTTAAGTCTGTTTGCCTCTGTTTAAGTCTGTTTGCCTCTGTCTAAGTCTGGTTGCCTCTGTTTAAGTCTGTTTGCCTCTGTTTCACTCTGTTTGCCTCTGTTTCTCTCTGTGTGCCTCTGTTTCACTCTGTTTGCCTCTGTTTAAGTCTGTTTGCCTCTGGTTGCCTCTGTTTGCCTCTGTTTAAGTCTGTTTGCCTCTGTTTAAGTCTGTTTGCCTCTGTCTAAGTCTGGTTGCCGCTGTTTAAGTCTGTTTGCCTCTGTTTAAGTCTGTTTGCCTCTGTTTCAGTCTGTTTGCCTCTGTTTCACTCTGTTTGCCTCTGTTTAAGTCTGTTTGCCTCTGTTTCAGTCTGTTTGCCCCTGTTTAAGTCTGTTTGCCTCTGTTTCACTCTGTTTGCCTCTGTTTCTCTCTGTTTGCCTCTGTTGCAATCTGTTTGCCTCTGTTTAAGTCCGTTTGCCTCTGTTTGCCTCTGTTTGCCTCTGTTTGCCTCTGTTTGCCTCTGTTTGCCTCTGTTTGCCTCTGTTTGCCTCTGTTTGCCTCTGTTTGCCTTTGTTTGCCTCTGTTTAAGTCTGTTTGCCTCTGTTTCACTCTGTTTGCCTCTGTTTCACTCTGTTTGCCTCTGTTTCACTCTGTTTGCCTCTGTTTCGCTCTGTTTGCCTCTGTTTCAATCTGTTTGCCTCTGTTTCACTCTTTTTGCCTCTGTTTGCCTCTGTTTAAGTCTGTTTGCCTCTGTTTAAGTCTGTATGCCTCTGTTTCAGTCTGTTTGCCTCTGTTTCAGTCTGTTTGCCTCTGTTTCACTCTGTATGCTTCTGTTTCACGCTGTTTGCCTCTGTTTGCCTCTGTTTAAGTCTGTTTGCCTCTGTTTAAGTCTGTTTGGCTCTGTTTCAGTCTGTATGCCTCTGTTTCAGTCGGTTTGCCTCTGTTTCAGTCTGTTTGCCTCTGTTTCACTCTGTTTGCCTCTGTTTCACGCTGTTTGCCTCTGTTTGCCTCTGTTTAAGTCTGTTTGCCTCTGTTTAAGTCTGTATGCCTCTGTTTCAGTCTGTTTGCCTCTGTTTCAGTCTGTTTGCCTCTGTTTCAGTCTGTTTGCCTCTGTTTCAGTCTGTTTGCCTCTGCTTCAGTCTGTTTCCCTCTGCTTCCTTCTTTTTGCCTCTGTTTCACTCTGTTTCACTCTGTTTGCCTCTGTTTCTCTCTGTTTGCCTCTGTTTCACTCTGTTTGCCTCTGTTTAAGTCTGTTTGCCTCTGTTTAAGTCTGTTTGCCTCAGTTTTAGTCTGTTTGCCTCTGTTTAAGTCTGTTTGCCTCTGTTTTAGTCTGATTGCCTCTGTTTCACTCTGTTTGCCTCTGTTTGCCTCTGTTTGCCTCTGTTTGCCTCTGTTTGCCTCTGTTTAAGTCTGTTTGCCTCTGTTTAAGTCTGTTTGCCTCTGTTTTCACTCTGTTTGCCTCTGTTTCACTCTGTTTGCCTCTTTCACTCTGTTTGCCTCTGTTTCACTCTTTTTGCCACTGTTTGCCTCTGTTTAGGTCTGTTTGCCTCTGTTTAAGTCTGTATGCCTCTGTTTCAGTCTGTTTGCCTCTGTTTCAGTCTGTTTGCCTCTGCTTCAGTCTGTTTGCCTCTGTTTCATTCTGTTAGCCTCTGTTTCACTGTTTTTGCCTCTGATTCACTCTTTATGCCTCTGTTTCACTCTGTTTAACTCTGTTTAAGTCTGTTTTCCTCTGTTTGCCTCTGTTTAAACCTGTTTGCCTCCGTTTGCCTCTGTTTGCCTCTGTTTTACTCTGTTTGCATCTGTTTAATCCTGATTGCATCTGTTTGCATGTGTTTGCCTCTGTTTGCCTCTTTTAACCTCTGTTTAAGTCTGTTTGCCTCTGTTTAAGTCTGTTTGCCTCTGTTTCAGTCTGTTTGCCTCTGTTTAAGTCTGTTTGCCTCTGTTTCACTCTGTTTGCCCCTGTTTAAGTCTGTTTCCCTCTGTTTCACTCTGTTTGCCTCTGTTTCTCTCTGTTTGCCTCTGTTTCACTCTGTTTGCCTCTGTTTAAGTCTGTTTGCCTCTGTTTAAGTCTGTTTGCCTCTGTTTCAGTCTGTTTGCCTCTGTTTCACTCTGTTTGCCTCTGTTTCACTCTTTTTGCCTCTGTTTGCCTCTGTTTAATTCTATTTGCCTCTGTTTCAGTCTTTATGCCTCTGTTTCAGTCTGTTTGCCTGTGTTTCAGTCTGTTTGCCTGTGTTTCAGTCTGTTTGCCTGTGTTTCAGTCTGTTTGCCTGTGTTTCAGTCTGTTTGCCTGTGTTTCAGTCTGTTTGCCTCTGTTTCAGTCTGTTTGCCTCTGTTTCACTCTGTTTGCCTCTGTTTGACTCTGTTTAAGTCTATTTGCCTCTGTTTAAGTCTGTATGCCTCTGTTTCAGTTCTTTTGCCTCTGTTTCAGTCTGTTTGCCTCTGTTTCATTCTGTTTGCCTCTGCTTCAGTCTGTTTGCCTCTGTTTCATTCTGTTTGCCTCTGTTTCACTCTTTTTGCCTCTGATTCACTCTTTATGCCTCTGTTTCACCCTGTTTAACTCTGTTTAAGTCTGTTTGCCTCTGTTTGCCTCTGTTTAATTCTGTTTGCCTCTGTTTGCCTCTGTTTAAGTCTGTTTGCCTCTGTTTAAGTCTGTTTGCCTCTGTCTAAGTCTGGTTGCCTCAGTTTAAGTCTGTTTGCCTCTGTTTCACTCTGTTTGCCTCTGTTTCTCTCTGTGTGCCTCTGTTTCACTCTGTTTGCCTCTGTTTAAGTCTGTTTGCCTCTGGTTGCCTCTGTTTGCCTCTGTTTAAGTCTGTTTGCCTCTGTTTAAGTCTGTTTGCCTCTGTCTAAGTCTGGTTGCCGCTGTTTAAGTCTGTTTGCCTCTGTTTCACTCTGTTTGCCTCTGTTTCAGTCTGTTTGCCTCTGTTTCACTCTGTTTGCCTCTGTTTAAGTCTGTTTGCCTCTGTTTCAGTCTGTTTGCCCCTGTTTAAGTCTGTTTGCCTCTGTTTCACTCTGTTTGCCTCTGTTTCTCTCTGTTTGCCTCTGTTGCAATCTGTTTGCCTCTGTTTAAGTCCGTTTGCCTCTGTTTGCCTCTGTTTGCCTCTGTTTGCCTCTGTTTGCCTCTGTTTGCCTCTGTTTGCCTCTGTTTGCCTCTGTTTGCCTTTGTTTGCCTCTGTTTAAGTCTGTTTGCCTCTGTTTCACTCTGTTTGCCTCTGTTTCACTCTGTTTGCCTCTGTTTCACTCTGTTTGCCTCTGTTTCGCTCTGTTTGCCTCTGTTTCAATCTGTTTGCCTCTGTTTCACTCTTTTTGCCTCTGTTTGCCTCTGTTTAAGTCTGTTTGCCTCTGTTTAAGTCTGTATGCCTCTGTTTCAGTCTGTTTGCCTCTGTTTCAGTCTGTTTGCCTCTGTTTCACTCTGTTTGCCTCTGTTTCTCTCTGTGTGCCTCTGTTTCACTCTGTTTGCCTCTGTTTAAGTCTGTTTGCCTCTGGTTGCCTCTGTTTGCCTCTGTTTAAGTCTGTTTGCCTCTGTTTAAGTCTGTTTGCCTCTGTCTAAGTCTGGTTGCCGCTGTTTAAGTCTGTTTGCCTCTGTTTCACTCTGTTTGCCTCTGTTTCAGTCTGTTTGCCTCTGTTTCACTCTGTTTGCCTCTGTTTAAGTCTGTTTGCCTCTGTTTCATTTGTTTGCCTCTGTTCAGTCTGTTTGCCTCTGTTTAACTTCTGTTGCCTCTGTTTAACTCTTTTTGCCTCTGTATTTAGACTCTGTTTCCCTGTTTAACTCTGTAGTGTTTGCCTCTGTTTGACTCTGTTTAAATCTGTTTGCCTCTGTTTAACTCTGTTTAAACTCTGTTTGACTCTGTTTAACTCCGTTTAACTCTGTTTAACTCTGTTTGCCTCTGTTTAACTCTGTTTGCCTCTGTTTAACTCTGTTTAACTCTGTTTGCCTCTGTTTAACTCTGTCGAAATCTGTTGAACTCTTTTTCCCTCTGTTTAACTCTTTTCAACTCTATTTGCCACTGTTTAGCACCGTTTAACTCTGTTTAACTCAGTTTGCATCTGTCTAACTCTGTTTAACTCTGCTAAACTCTGTTTGCCTCTGTTTGCCTCTGTTTGACACTGTTTGCCTTTGTTTAACTCTGTTCAACTGTGTTTAACTCTGTTTGCCTCTGTTTAACTCTGTTTAACACTGTTTGCCTCTGTCTAACTCTGTTCAAATCTGTTTGCCTCTGTTTAACTCTGTTTGCCTCTTTTTGCCTCTGTTTTACTAGTTTAACTATGTTTGCATCTGTTTAACTCTGTTTAACTCTGTTTGCCTCTGCTTTACTCTGTGAAACTCTGTTTGCCTCTGTTTAACTCTGTTTGACGCTATTTAAATCTGTTTCCCTCTGTTCGCCTCTGTTTAAGTCTGTTTAACTCTGTTTGCCTCTGTTTGCGTCTGTTTAAATCTGTTCAACTCTGTTTGCCTATGTTTATGTCTGTTTAACTCTGCCTCTGTTTAACTCTGCCTGCCTCTGTTTAACTCTGTTTAACTCTGGTTGCCTCTGTTCAACTCTGTTTAACACTCTTTGCCTCTGCTTAACTGTGTTTAACTCTTTTTAACTCTGTTTAACTATGTTTGCTTCTGTTTAAATCTGTTTGCCTCTGCTTAACTCTGTTTACCTCTGTTTGCCTGTGTTTCACTCTGTTTGCCTCTGTTTAACTCTGTTTTAGTCTGTTTAACTATGTTTGCCTCTGTTTAACTCTGTTTAACTCTGTTTGCCTCTGTTTTACTCTGTGAATCTTTGTTTGCCTCTTTTAACTCTGTTTACCTCTGTTTGTATCTATTTAACTCTGTTACGTCTGTTTAACTCTGATTAACTCTGCTAATCTCTGTTTGCATCTGTTCAACTCTGTTTCACTCTGTTTGCCTCTGTTTGCCTCTGTTTAATTCTGTGCAACTCTGTTTGACTCTGTTTAAATCTGTTTACGTCTTTTTAACTGTCTTTTCCTCTGTTTTAGTCTGTGAAACTCTGTTTGCCTCTGTTTAACTCTGTTTGCCTCTGTTTGACTCTATTTAACTCTGTTTGCCTCTGTTTAACTCTGTTTAAATCTGTTTGACTCCGTTTAACTCCGTTTAACTCTGTTTAACTCTGTTTGCCTCTGTCTAACCCTGTTTAACTCTGTTTGCCTCTGTTTAACTCTGTTTGCCTCTGTTTAACTCTGTTCAAATCTGTTTGCCTCTGTTTAACACTGTTTATCTCTGTTTTCCTGTGTTTCACTCTGTTTGCCTCTTTTTGCATCTGTTTCACTCTGTTTATAAATGTTTGCCTTTGTTTTACTCTGTTTAACTCTGTTTGCCTCTGTTTTACTCTGTGAAACTCTGTTTGCCTCTGTTTGCCACTGTTTTATGCTGTAAACTCTGTTTGCCACTGTTTAACTCTGTTTGCCTCTATTTCAACCTGTTTACCTCTGTTTGCCTCTGTTTGCCTCTGTTTAACTCTGCTTGCCTCTGCTTAAGTCTGATTAATTCTGTTTGCCTTTGTTTAACTCTGTTAAAATCTGTTTGCTTCTGTTTCACTCTGTTTAACTCTGTTTGCCTCTGTTTAACTCTGTTTAACTCTGTTCAACTCTGTTTGCCTTTAATTAACTCTGTTTACCTCTGTTTGCCTGTCTTTCACTCTGTTTGCCTCTGTTTTATCTGTACAACTATGTTTGCCTCTGTTTGCCTCTGTTTAACTCTGTTTGCCTCTGTTTTACTCTCTGAAAATCTGCTTGCCTCTGTTTGCCTCTGTTTAACTCTGCTTGCCTTTGTTTAAGTCTGTTTATCTCTGTTTGCCTCTGTTTCCATCTGTTTAACTCTGTTCAACACCATTTTCCTCTGTTTAACTCATGTTTAACTCTGTTTGCCTCCGTTTAACTCTGTTTAACTCTGTTTGCCTCTGTTTGCCTCTGTTTAACTCTGTTCCACTCTGTTTGCCTCTGTATAAATCTGTTTACGTCTTTTTAACTCTTTTCAACTCTGTTTGCCTCTGTTTAACTCTGTTCAAGTCTGTTTGGCTCTGTTCAACTCTGTTTAAATCTCTTTGCCTCTTTTTTACTCTGTGAAACTCTGTTTGCCTCTGTTTGCCACTGTTTTACGCTGTAATCTCTGTTTGCCTCTGTTTAACTCTTTTTGCCTCTATTTAAACCTGTTTACCTCTGCTTGCCTCTGTTTGCCTCTGCTTGCTTCTATTTACCTCTGTTAACACCTGTTTGCCTCTGTTTGCCACTGTTTTACGCTGTAAACTCTGTTTGCCACTGTTTAACTCTTTTTGCCTCTATTTCAACCTGTTTACCTCTGTTTGCCTCTGTTTGCCTCTGGTTAACTCTGCTTGCCTCTGCTTAAGTCTGATTAATTCTGTTTGCCTTTGTTTAACTCTGTTAAAAACTGTTTGCTTCTGTTTCACGCTGTTTAACTCTGTTTGCCTCTGTTTAGCTCTGTTTAACTCTGTTTAACTCTGTTCAACTCTGTTTGCCTTTAATTAACTCTGTTTACCTCTGTTTGCCTGTCTTTCACTCGGTTTATCTCTGTTTTAACTGTTCAACTATGTTTGCCTCTGTTTAACTTTGTTTAACTCTGTTTGCCTCTGTTTTACTCTATGAAAATCTGCTTGCCTCTGTTTGCCTCTGTTTAACTCTGCTTGCCTTTGTTTAAGTCTGTTTATCTCTGTTTGCCTCTGTTTGCGTCTGTTTAACTCTGTTCAACACTATTTTCCTCTGTCTAATCCTGTTTAACTCTGTTTGCCTCCGTTTAACTCTGTTTAACTCTGTTTGCCTCTGTTTGCCTCTGTTTAACTCTATTCCACTCTGTTTGCCTCTGCATAAATCTGTTTACGTCTTTTTAACTCTGTTCAACTCTGTTTGCCTCTGTGTAACTCTGTTCAACTCTGTTTGGCTCTGTTTAAATCTGTTTAAATCTCTTTGCCTCTTTTTACTCTGTGAAACTCTGTTTGCCTCTGTTTAACTATGTTTGCCTCTGTATAACTCTGTTTAACTTTGTTTGCCTCTGTTTTACTCTGTGAAACTTTTTTGCCTCTGCTTAACTCTGCTTGCCTCTATTTAACTCTGTTTACCTCTGTTGGCCTCTGCTTAACTCTGCATGCCTCTGTTTAAGTCTATTTAACTCTGTTTGCCTCTGTTTGCTTCTGTTTAACTCTGCTCAACTCTGTTTGCCTCTGTTTAAATCTGTTTAACTCTGTTTGCCTCTGCTTAACTCTGTTCAGCTCTGTTTGCCTCTGTTTAAATCTGTTTACATCCTTTTAAGTCTCTTTAACACATTTTGTCTCTGTTTGCCTCTGTTTAACTCTGTTCAACTCTGTTTGCCTCTGTTTGCGTCTGTTCAACTCTGTTCAACTCTGCTTGCCTCTGTTTAACATTGTTTAACTCTGTTTGCCTCTGTTTAACTCTGTTTAACTCTGCTAAACTCTGTTTGCCTCTGATCAACTCTGTGTAACACTGTTTGCCTCTGTTTAACTCTGTTTAACTGTGTTTAACTCTTTTTGCCTCTGTTTAACTGTTTATCTCTGCTTGCCTCTATTTGCCTCTGTTTAACCCTGTTCAACTCGGTTTGCCTCTGTTTAACTCTGCTTTCCTCTGTTTGCCTCTGTTTAACTCTGTTTGCCTCTGCTTGCCTCTGTTTTACTCTCTTCAACTCTGTTTGCCTCTGTTTTAACTCTGTTTAACACTGTTTGCCTCTGTTTAACTATGTTTGCATCTGTTTAATTCTGTTTAACTCTGTTTGCCTCTGCTTTACTCTGTGAAACTCTGTTTGCCTCTGTTTAACTCTGTTTGACTCTATTTAAATCTGTTTACCTCTGTTTGCCTCTGTTTAACTCTGCTTGCCTCTGTTTAACTCTGTTTAACTCTGTTTGCCTTTGTTTGTGTCTGTTTAACTCTGTTCAACTCTGTTTGCCTCTGTTTATGTCTGTTTAACTCTGTTTGCCTCTGTTTAACTCTGCCTGCCTCTGTTTAACTCTGTTTAACTCTGTTTGTCTCTGTTTGCGTCTGTTTAACTCTGTTCAAAACTTTTTGCCTCTGTTTAACTCTGTTCAACTCTGTTTGCCTCTGTTTATGTCTGTTTAACTCTGTTTGCCTCTGTTTTACTCTGTGAAACTATGTTTGCCTCTGTTTAACACTGTTTAACTCTGTTTGCCTCTGTTTGCTTCTATTTACCTCTGTTAACACCTATTTGCCTCTGCTTAAATCTGCGTGCCTCTGTTTATGTCTGTTTAACTTGGTTTGCCTCTGTTTGTGTCTGTTTAACTCTGTTCAACTCTGTTTGCCTCTGTTTAACTCTGTTTTACCTCTGTTTCCCTCTGTTTAACTCTGTTTAATTCTGCTAAACTCTGTTTGCCTCTGTTCAACTCTGTTTAACACTGATTGCCTCTGTTTAACTCTGTTTAACTGTGTTTAACCCTTTTTGCCTCTGTTTAACTCTGTTTAACTCTGTTTGCCTTCGTTTGTGTCTGTTTAACTCTGTTCAACTCTGTTTGCCTCTGTTTATGTCTGTTTAACTCTGTTTGCCTCTGTTTAACTCTGCCTGCCTCTGTTTAACTCTGTTTAACTCTGTTTGTCTCTGTTTGCGTCTGTTTAACTCTGTTCAAAACTGTTTGCCTCTGTTTAACTCTGTTCAACTCTGTTTGCCTCTGTTTATGTCTGTTTAACTCTGTTTGCCTCTGTTTTACTCTGTGAAACTATGTTTGCCTCTGTTTAACACTGTTTAACTCTGTTTGCCTCTGTTTGCTTCTATTTACCTCTGTTAACACCTATTTGCCTCTGCTTAAATCTGCGTGCCTCTGTTTATGTCTGTTTAACTTGGTTTGCCTCTGTTTGTGTCTGTTTAACTCTGTTCAACTCTGTTTGCCTCTGTTTAACTCTGTTTACCTCTGTTTCCCTCTGTTTAACTCTGTTTAACTCTGCTAAACTCTGTTTGCCTCTGTTCAACTCTGTTTAACACTGATTGCCTCTGTTTAACTCTGTTTAACTGTGTTTAACCCTTTTTGCCTCTGTTTAACTCTGTTTATCTCTTCTTGCCTCTAGTTGCCTCTGTTTAACCCTGTTCAACTCGGTTTGCCTCTGTTTAACTCTGTTTAACTCTGTTTGCCTCTGTTTAACTCTGCCTGCCTCTGTTTTAACTCTATTTAACTCTGCTAAACTCTCTTTGCCTCTGTTCAACTCCGCTTTCCTCTGTTTGCCTCTTTTTAACTCTGTTAGCCTCTATTTGCCTCTATTTATATCGGTTTTCCCAATCGTTGCCTCTGTTTGCCTCTGCCTAACTCTGCTTGCCTCTGTTTAAGTCTGTTTAACTCTGTTTTACTCTGTTTAATCTGTTTAAGTCTGTTTGCCTCTGTTTAACTCTGTTTGCCTCTGTTTAACTCTGTGTAACTCTGTTGAACTCTGTTTAACTCTGTTTAACACTGTTTGCCTGTGTTTAACTCCGTTTAACTCTGTTTAAGTCAGTTTGCCTCTGTCTAAATCTGTTTAACTCTGGTTAACTCTGTTTGCCTCTGTTTAACTCTGTTTAACACTGTTTGCCTTTGTTTAAATCTGTTTAACTCTGTTTGCCTCTGTCTAACCCTGTGTAACTCTCTTTGCCTCTGTTTAACTCTGTTTAACTCTGTTTGCCTCTGTTTAACTCTGTCGAAATCTGTTGAACTCTTTTTCCCTCTGTTTAACTCTGTTTAACTCTTTTCAACTCTATTTGCCACTGTTTAGCACCGTTTAACTCTGTTTAACTCAGTTTGCATCTGTCTAACTCTGTTTAACTCTGCTAAACTCTGTTTGCCTCTGTTTGCCTCTGTTTGACACTGTTTGCTTTTGTTTAACTCTGTTCAACTGTGTTTAACTCTGTTTGCCTCTGTTTAACTCTGTTTAACACTGTTTGCCTCTGTCTAACTCTGTTCAAATCTGTTTGCCTCTGTTTAACTCTGTTTGCCTCTTTTTGCCTCTGTTTTACTAGTTTAACTATGTTTGCATCTGTTTAACTCTGTTTAACTCTGTTTGCCTCTGCTTTACTCTGTGAAACTCTGTTTGCCTCTGTTTAACTCTGTTTGACGCTATTTAAATCTGTTTCCCTCTGTTCGCCTCTGTTTAAGTCTGTTTAACTCTGTTTGCCTCTGTTTGCGTCTGTTTAAATCTGTTCAACTCTGTTTGCCTATGTTTATGTCTGTTTAACTCTGCCTCTGTTTAACTCTGCCTGCCTCTGTTTAACTCTGTTTAACTCTGGTTGCCTCTGTTCAACTCTGTTTAACACTCTTTGCCTCTGCTTAACTGTGTTTAACTCTTTTTAACTCTGTTTAACTATGTTTGCTTCTGTTTAAATCTGTTCAAATCTGTTTGCCTCTGCTTAACTCTGTTTACCTCTGTTTGCCTGTGTTTCACTCTGTTTGCCTCTGTTTAACTCTGTTTTAGTCTGTTTAACTATGTTTGCCTCTGTTTAACTCTGTTTAACTCTGCTAAACTCTGTTTGCCTCTGTTCAACTCTGTTTAACACTGTTTGCCTCTGTTTAAATCAGTTTAACTCTTCTTGCCTCTGTTTAACTCTGTTTATTTCTGCTTGCCTCTATTTGCCTCTGTTTAACCCTGATCAACTCGGTTTGCCTCTCTTTTACTCTGGTTTCCTCTGTTTGGCTCTGTTTACCTCTCTTTGCCTCTATTTGCCTCTATTTATATCTGTTTTCCTGGTTGCCTCTGTTTAAATCTGTTTAACTCTGTTTGCCTCTGCTTAACTCTGTTCAGCTCTGTTTGCCTCTGTTTAAATCTGTTTACATCCTTTTAAGTCTCTTTAACACATTTTGTCTCTGTTTGCCTCTGTTTAACTCTGTTCAACTCTGTTTGCCTCTGTTTGCGTCTGTTCAACTCTGTTCAACTCTGCTTGCCTCTGTTTAACATTGTTTAACTCTGTTTGCCTCTGTTTAACTCTGTTTAACTCTGCTAAACTCTGTTTGCCTCTGATCAACTCTGTGTAACACTGTTTGCCTCTGTTTAACTCTGTTTAACTGTGTTTAACTCTTTTTGCCTCTGTTTAACTGTTTATCTCTGCTTGCCTCTATTTGCCTCTGTTTAACCCTGTTCAACTCGGTTTGCCTCTGTTTAACTCTGCTTTCCTCTGTTTGCCTCTGTTTAACTCTGTTTGCCTCTGCTTGCCTCTGTTTTACTCTCTTCAACTCTGTTTGCCTCTGTTTAACTCTGTTTAACACTGTTTGCCTCTGTTTAACTATGTTTGCATCTGTTTAATTCTGTTTAACTCTGTTTGCCTCTGCTTTACTCTGTGAAACTCTGTTTGCCTCTGTTTAACTCTGTTTGACTCTATTTAAATCTGTTTACCTCTGTTTGCCTCTGTTTAACTCTGCTTGCCTCTGTTTAACTCTGTTTAACTCTGTTTGCCTTTGTTTGTGTCTGTTTAACTCTGTTCAACTCTGTTTGCCTCTGTTTATGTCTGTTTAACTCTGTTTGCCTCTGTTTAACTCTGCCTGCCTCTGTTTAACTCTGTTTAACTCTGTTTGTCTCTGTTTGCGTCTGTTTAACTCTGTTCAAAACTGTTTGCCTCTGTTTAACTCTGTTCAACTCTGTTTGCCTCTGTTTATGTCTGTTTAACTCTGTTTGCCTCTGTTTTACTCTGTGAAACTATGTTTGCCTCTGTTTAACACTGTTTAACTCTGTTTGCCTCTGTTTGCTTCTATTTACCTCTGTTAACACCTATTTGCCTCTGCTTAAATCTGCGTGCCTCTGTTTATGTCTGTTTAACTTGGTTTGCCTCTGTTTGTGTCTGTTTAACTCTGTTCAACTCTGTTTGCCTCTGTTTAACTCTGTTTACCTCTGTTTCCCTCTGTTTAACTCTGTTTAATTCTGCTAAACTCTGTTTGCCTCTGTTCAACTCTGTTTAACACTGATTGCCTCTGTTTAACTCTGTTTAACTGTGTTTAACCCTTTTTGCCTCTGTTTAACTCTGTTTAACTCTGTTTGCCTTCGTTTGTGTCTGTTTAACTCTGTTCAACTCTGTTTGCCTCTGTTTATGTCTGTTTAACTCTGTTTGCCTCTGTTTAACTCTGCCTGCCTCTGTTTAACTCTGTTTAACTCTGTTTGTCTCTGTTTGCGTCTGTTTAACTCTGTTCAAAACTGTTTGCCTCTGTTTAACTCTGTTCAACTCTGTTTGCCTCTGTTTATGTCTGTTTAACTCTGTTTGCCTCTGTTTTACTCTGTGAAACTATGTTTGCCTCTGTTTAACACTGTTTAACTCTGTTTGCCTCTGTTTGCTTCTATTTACCTCTGTTAACACCTATTTGCCTCTGCTTAAATCTGCGTGCCTCTGTTTATGTCTGTTTAACTTGGTTTGCCTCTGTTTGTGTCTGTTTAACTCTGTTCAACTCTGTTTGCCTCTGTTTAACTCTGTTTACCTCTGTTTCCCTCTGTTTAACTCTGTTTAACTCTGCTAAACTCTGTTTGCCTCTGTTCAACTCTGTTTAACACTGATTGCCTCTGTTTAACTCTGTTTAACTGTGTTTAACCCTTTTTGCCTCTGTTTAACTCTGTTTATCTCTTCTTGCCTCTAGTTGCCTCTGTTTAACCCTGTTCAACTCGGTTTGCCTCTGTTTAACTCTGTTTAACTCTGTTTGCCTCTGTTTAACTCTGCCTGCCTCTGTTTAACTCTATTTAACTCTGCTAAACTCTCTTTGCCTCTGTTCAACTCAGCTTTCCTCTGTTTGCCTCTTTTTAACTCTGTTAGCCTCTATTTGCCTCTATTTATATCGGTTTTCCAATCGTTGCCTCTGTTTGCCTCTGCCTAACTCTGCTTGCCTCTGTTTAAGTCTGTTTAACTCTGTTTTACTCTGTTTAATCTGTTTAAGTCTGTTTGCCTCTGTTTAACTCTGTTTGCCTCTGTTTAACTCTGTGTAACTCTGTTGAACTCTGTTTAACTCTGTTTAACACTGTTTGCCTGTGTTTAACTCCGTTTAACTCTGTTTAAGTCAGTTTGCCTCTGTCTAAATCTGTTTAACTCTGGTTAACTCTGTTTGCCTCTGTTTAACTCTGTTTAACACTGTTTGCCTTTGTTTAAATCTGTTTAACTCTGTTTGCCTCTGTCTAACCCTGTGTAACTCTCTTTGCCTCTGTTTAACTCTGTTTAACTCTGTTTGCCTCTGTTTAACTCTGTCGAAATCTGTTGAACTCTTTTTCCCTCTGTTTAACTCTGTTTAACTCTTTTCAACTCTATTTGCCACTGTTTAGCACCGTTTAACTCTGTTTAACTCAGTTTGCATCTGTCTAACTCTGTTTAACTCTGCTAAACTCTGTTTGCCTCTGTTTGCCTCTGTTTGACACTGTTTGCTTTTGTTTAACTCTGTTCAACTGTGTTTAACTCTGTTTGCCTCTGTTTAACTCTGTTTAACACTGTTTGCCTCTGTCTAACTCTGTTCAAATCTGTTTGCCTCTGTTTAACTCTGTTTGCCTCTTTTTGCCTCTGTTTTACTAGTTTAACTATGTTTGCATCTGTTTAACTCTGTTTAACTCTGTTTGCCTCTGCTTTACTCTGTGAAACTCTGTTTGCCTCTGTTTAACTCTGTTTGACGCTATTTAAATCTGTTTCCCTCTGTTCGCCTCTGTTTAAGTCTGTTTAACTCTGTTTGCCTCTGTTTGCGTCTGTTTAAATCTGTTCAACTCTGTTTGCCTATGTTTATGTCTGTTTAACTCTGCCTCTGTTTAACTCTGCCTGCCTCTGTTTAACTCTGTTTAACTCTGGTTGCCTCTGTTCAACTCTGTTTAACACTCTTTGCCTCTGCTTAACTGTGTTTAACTCTTTTTAACTCTGTTTAACTATGTTTGCTTCTGTTTAAATCTGTTCAAATCTGTTTGCCTCTGCTTAACTCTGTTTACCTCTGTTTGCCTGTGTTTCACTCTGTTTGCCTCTGTTTAACTCTGTTTTAGTCTGTTTAACTATGTTTGCCTCTGTTTAACTCTGTTTAACTCTGCTAAACTCTGTTTGCCTCTGTTCAACTCTGTTTAACACTGTTTGCCTCTGTTTAAATCAGTTTAACTCTTCTTGCCTCTGTTTAACTCTGTTTATTTCTGCTTGCCTCTATTTGCCTCTGTTTAACCCTGATCAACTCGGTTTGCCTCTCTTTTACTCTGGTTTCCTCTGTTTGGCTCTGTTTACCTCTCTTTGCCTCTATTTGCCTCTATTTATATCTGTTTTCCTGGTTGCCTCTGTTTGCCTCTTCCTAACTCTGCTTGCCTCTGTTTAAGTCTGTTTAACTCTGTTTTCCTCTGTTTACTCTGTTCAACTCTGTTTGCCTCTGTTTAAATCTGTTTAACTCTGCCTCTGTTTAACTCTGTGTAACTCTGTTGAACTCTGTTTCCCTCTGTTTAACTCTGTTTAACTCTATTTGCCTCTGTTTAGCTCCGTTTAACTCTGTTTAACTCAGTTTGCCTCTGTCTAACTCTGTTTAACTCTGGTTAACTCTGTTTGCCTCTGTTTAACACTGTTTGCCTTTGTTTAACTCTGTTTGCCTCTGTCTAACTCTGTTTAACTCTGTTTAACTCTGTTTAACTCTGTTTGCCTCTGTTTAAATCAGTTTAACTCTGTTTGCCTCTGTTTACTCTGTTCAACTCTGTTTGCCTCTGTTTAAATCTGTTTAACTCTGCCTCTGTTTAACTCTGTGTAACTCTGTTGAACTCTGTTTCCCTCTGTTTAACTCTGTTTAACTCTATTTGCCTCTGTTTAACCCTGATCAACTCGGTTTGCCTCTCTTTTACTCTGGTTTCCTCTGTTTGGCTCTGTTTACCTCTCTTTGCCTCTATTTGCCTCTATTTATATCTGTTTTCCTGGTTGCCTCTGTTTGCCTCTTCCTAACTCTGCTTGCCTCTGTTTAAGTCTGTTTAACTCTGTTTTCCTCTGTTTACTCTGTTCAACTCTGTTTGCCTCTGTTTAAATCTGTTTAACTCTGCCTCTGTTTAACTCTGTGTAACTCTGTTGAACTCTGTTTAACTCTATTTGCCTCTGTTTAGCTCCGTTTAAATCTGTTTAACTCAGTTTGCCTCTGTCTGACTCTGTTTAACTCTGTTCAACTCTGTTTGCCTCTGTTTAAATCTGCTTAACTCTGTTTGCCTCTGTTTAACCCTGTGTAACTCTGTTGAACTCTGTTTAACTCTGTTTAACTCTGTTTGCCTCTGTTTAACTCTGTCGAAATCTGTTGAACTCTTTTTCCCTCTGTTTAACTCTGTTTAACTCTTTTCAACTCTATTTGCCACTGTTTAGCACCGTTTAACTCTGTTTAACTCAGTTTGCATCTGTCTAACTCTGTTTAACTCTGGTTAACTCTGTTTGCCTCTGTTTAACTCTGTTTAACACTGTTTGCCTTTGTTTAACTCTGTTCAACTGTGTTTAACTCTGTTTGCCTCTGTTTAACTCTGTCTAACACTGTTTGCCTCTGTCTAACTCTGTTCAAATCTGTTTGCCTCTGTTTAACTCTGTTTGCCTCTTTTTGCCTCTGTTTTACTAGTTTAACTATGTTTGCATCTGTTTAACTCTGTTTAACTCTGTTTGCCTCTGCTTTACTCTGTGAAACTCTGTTTGCCTCTGTTTAACTCTGTTTGACGCTATTTAAATCTGTTTCCCTCTGTTCGCCTCTGTTTAAGTCTGTTTAACTCTGTTTGCCTCTGTTTGCGTCTGTTTAACTCTGTTCAACTCTGTTTGCCTATGTTTATGTCTGTTTAACTCTGCCTCTGTTTAACTCTGCCTGCCTCTGTTTAACTCTGTTTAACTCTGGTTGCCTCTGTTCAACTCTGTTTAACACTCTTTGCCTCTGCTTAACTGTGTTTAACTCTTTTTAACTCTGTTTAACTATGTTTGCTTCTGTTTAAATCTGTTCAAATCTGTTTGCCTCTGCTTAACTCTGTTTACCTCTGTTTGCCTGTGTTTCACTCTGTTTGCCTCTGTTTAACTCTGTTTTAGTCTGTTTAACTATGTTTGCCTCTGTTTAACTCTGTTTAACTCTGTTTGCCTCTGTTTTACTCTGTGAATCTTTGTTTGCCTCTTTTAACTCTGTTTACCTCTGTTTGTATCTATTTAACTCTGTTACGTCTGTTTAACTCTGATTAACTCTGCTAATCTCTGTTTGCATCTGTTCAACTCTGTTTCACTCTGTTTGCCTCTGTTTGCCTCTGTTTAATTCTGTGCAACTCTGTTTGACTCTGTTTAAATCTGTTTACGTCTTTTTAACTGTCTTTTCCTCTGTTTTAGTCTGTGAAACTCTGTTTGCCTCTGTTTAACTCTGTTTGCCTCTGTTTGACTCTATTTAACTCTGTTTGCCTCTGTTTAACTCTGTTTAAATCTGTTTGACTCCGTTTAACTCCGTTTAACTCTGTTTAACTCTGTTTGCCTCTGTCTAACCCTGTTTAACTCTGTTTGCCTCTGTTTAACTCTGTTTGCCTCTGTTTAACTCTGTTCAAATCTGTTTGCCTCTGTTTAACACTGTTTAACTCTGTTTTCCTGTGTTTCACTCTGTTTGCCTCTTTTTGCATCTGTTTCACTCTGTTTATAAATGTTTGCCTCTGTTTTACTCTGTTTAACTCTGTTTGCCTCTGTTTTACTCTGTGAAACTCTGTTTGCCTCTGTTTGCCACTGTTTTATGCTGTAAACTCTGTTTGCCACTGTTTAACTCTGTTTGCCTCTATTTCAACCTGTTTACCTCTGTTTGCCTCTGTTTGCCTCTGTTTAACTCTGCTTGCCTCTGCTTAAGTCTGATTAATTCTGTTTGCCTTTGCTTAACTCTGTTAAAATCTGTTTGCTTCTGTTTCACTCTGTTTAACTCTGTTTGCCTCTGTTTAACTCTGTTTAACTCTGTTCAACTCTGTTTGCCTTTAATTAACTCTGTTTACCTCTGTTTGCCTGTCTTTCACTCTGTTTGCCTCTGTTTTATCTGTTCAACTATGTTTGCCTCTGTTTGCCTCTGTTTACCTCTGTTTGCCTGTGTTTCACTCTGTTTGCCTCTGTTTAACTCTGTTTTAGTCTGTTTAACTATGTTTGCCTCTGTTTAACTCTGTTTAACTCTGTTTGCCTCTGTTTTACTCTGTGAATCTTTGTTTGCCTCTTTTAACTCTGTTTACCTCTGTTTGTATCTATTTAACTCTGTTACGTCTGTTTAACTCTGATTAACTCTGCTAATCTCTGTTTGCATCTGTTCAACTCTGTTTCACTCTGTTTGCCTCTGTTTGCCTCTGTTTAATTCTGTGCAACTCTGTTTGACTCTGTTTAAATCTGTTTACGTCTTTTTAACTGTCTTTTCCTCTGTTTTAGTCTGTGAAACTCTGTTTGCCTCTGTTTAACTCTGTTTGCCTCTGTTTGACTCTATTTAACTCTGTTTGCCTCTGTTTAACTCTGTTTAAATCTGTTTGACTCCGTTTAACTCCGTTTAACTCTGTTTAACTCTGTTTGCCTCTGTCTAACCCTGTTTAACTCTGTTTGCCTCTGTTTAACTCTGTTTGCCTCTGTTTAACTCTGTTCAAATCTGTTTGCCTCTGTTTAACACTGTTTAACTCTGTTTTCCTGTGTTTCACTCTGTTTGCCTCTTTTTGCATCTGTTTCACTCTGTTTATAAATGTTTGCCTCTGTTTTACTCTGTTTAACTCTGTTTGCCTCTGTTTTACTCTGTGAAACTCTGTTTGCCTCTGTTTGCCACTGTTTTATGCTGTAAACTCTGTTTGCCACTGTTTAACTCTGTTTGCCTCTATTTCAACCTGTTTACCTCTGTTTGCCTCTGTTTGCCTCTGTTTAACTCTGCTTGCCTCTGCTTAAGTCTGATTAATTCTGTTTGCCTTTGTTTAACTCTGTTAAAATCTGTTTGCTTCTGTTTCACTCTGTTTAACTCTGTTTGCCTCTGTTTAACTCTGTTTAACTCTGTTCAACTCTGTTTGCCTTTAATTAACTCTGTTTACCTCTGTTTGCCTGTCTTTCACTCTGTTTGCCTCTGTTTTATCTGTTCAACTATGTTTGCCTCTGTTTGCCTCTGTTTAACTCTGTTTGCCTCTGTTTTACTCTCTGAAAATCTGCTTGCCTCTGTTTGCCTCTGTTTAACTCTGCTTGCCTTTGTTTAAGTCTGTTTATCTCTGTTTGCCTCTGTTTCCATCTGTTTAACTCTGTTCAACACCATTTTCCTCTGTTTAACTCTGTTTAACTCTGTTTGCCTCCGTTTAACTCTGTTTAACTCTGTTTGCCTCTGTTTGCCTCTGTTTAACTCTGTTCCACTCTGTTTGCCTCTGTATAAATCTGTTTACGTCTTTTTAACTCTTTTCAACTCTGTTTGCCTCTGTTTAACTCTGTTCAAGTCTGTTTGGCTCTGTTCAACTCTGTTTAAATCTCTTTGCCTCTTTTTTACTCTGTGAAACTCTGTTTGCCTCTGTTTGCCACTGTTTTACGCTGTAATCTCTGTTTGCCTCTGTTTAACTCTTTTTGCCTCTATTTAAACCTGTTTACCTCTGCTTGCCTCTGTTTGCCTCTGCTTGCTTCTATTTACCTCTGTTAACACCTGTTTGCCTCTGTTTGCCACTGTTTTACGCTGTAAACTCTGTTTGCCACTGTTTAACTCTTTTTGCCTCTATTTCAACCTGTTTACCTCTGTTTGCCTCTGTTTGCCTCTGGTTAACTCTGCTTGCCTCTGCTTAAGTCTGATTAATTCTGTTTGCCTTTGTTTAACTCTGTTAAAAACTGTTTGCTTCTGTTTCACGCTGTTTAACTCTGTTTGCCTCTGTTTAGCTCTGTTTAACTCTGTTTAACTCTGTTCAACTCTGTTTGCCTTTAATTAACTCTGTTTACCTCTGTTTGCCTGTCTTTCACTCGGTTTATCTCTGTTTTAACTGTTCAACTATGTTTGCCTCTGTTTAACTTTGTTTAACTCTGTTTGCCTCTGTTTTACTCTATGAAAATCTGCTTGCCTCTGTTTGCCTCTGTTTAACTCTGCTTGCCTTTGTTTAAGTCTGTTTATCTCTGTTTGCCTCTGTTTGCGTCTGTTTAACTCTGTTCAACACTATTTTCCTCTGTTTAATCCTGTTTAACTCTGTTTGCCTCCGTTTAACTCTGTTTAACTCTGTTTGCCTCTGTTTGCCTCTGTTTAACTCTATTCCACTCTGTTTGCCTCTGCATAAATCTGTTTACGTCTTTTTAACTCTGTTCAACTCTGTTTGCCTCTGTGTAACTCTGTTCAACTCTGTTTGGCTCTGTTTAAATCTGTTTAAATCTCTTTGCCTCTTTTTACTCTGTGAAACTCTGTTTGCCTCTGTTTAACTATGTTTGCCTCTGTATAACTCTGTTTAACTTTGTTTGCCTCTGTTTTACTCTGTGAAACTTTTTTGCCTCTGCTTAACTCTGCTTGCCTCTATTTAACTCTGTTTACCTCTGTTGGCCTCTGCTTAACTCTGCATGCCTCTGTTTAAGTCTATTTAACTCTGTTTGCCTCTGTTTGCTTCTGTTTAACTCTGCTCAACTCTGTTTGCCTCTGTTTAAATCTGTTTAACTCTGTTTGCCTCTGCTTAACTCTGTTCAGCTCTGTTTGCCTCTGTTTAAATCTGTTTACATCCTTTTAAGTCTCTTTAACACATTTTGTCTCTGTTTGCCTCTGTTTAACTCTGTTCAACTCTGTTTGCCTCTGTTTGCGTCTGTTCAACTCTGTTCAACTCTGCTTGCCTCTGTTTAACATTGTTTAACTCTGTTTGCCTCTGTTTAACTCTGTTTAACTCTGCTAAACTCTGTTTGCCTCTGATCAACTCTGTGTAACGCTGTTTGCCTCTGTTTAACTCTGTTTAACTGTGTTTAACTCTTTTTGCCTCTGTTTAACTGTTTATCTCTGCTTGCCTCTATTTGCCTCTGTTTAACCCTGTTCAACTCGGTTTGCCTCTGTTTAACTCTGCTTTCCTCTGTTTGCCTCTGTTTAACTCTGTTTGCCTCTGCTTGCCTCTGTTTTACTCTCTTCAACTCTGTTTGCCTCTGTTTAACTCTGTTTAACACTGTTTGCCTCTGTTTAACTATGTTTGCATCTGTTTAATTCTGTTTAACTCTGTTTGCCTCTGCTTTACTCTGTGAAACTCTGTTTGCCTCTGTTTAACTCTGTTTGACTCTATTTAAATCTGTTTACCTCTGTTTGCCTCTGTTTAACTCTGCTTGCCTCTGTTTAACTCTGTTTAACTCTGTTTGCCTTTGTTTGTGTCTGTTTAACTCTGTTCAACTCTGTTTGCCTCTGTTTATGTCTGTTTAACTCTGTTTGCCTCTGTTTAACTCTGCCTGCCTCTGTTTAACTCTGTTTAACTCTGTTTGTCTCTGTTTGCGTCTGTTTAACTCTGTTCAAAACTTTTTGCCTCTGTTTAACTCTGTTCAACTCTGTTTGCCTCTGTTTATGTCTGTTTAACTCTGTTTGCCTCTGTTTTACTCTGTGAAACTATGTTTGCCTCTGTTTAACACTGTTTAACTCTGTTTGCCTCTGTTTGCTTCTATTTACCTCTGTTAACACCTATTTGCCTCTGCTTAAATCTGCGTGCCTCTGTTTATGTCTGTTTAACTTGGTTTGCCTCTGTTTGTGTCTGTTTAACTCTGTTCAACTCTGTTTGCCTCTGTTTAACTCTGTTTACCTCTGTTTCCCTCTGTTTAACTCTGTTTAATTCTGCTAAACTCTGTTTGCCTCTGTTCAACTCTGTTTAACACTGATTGCCTCTGTTTAACTCTGTTTAACTGTGTTTAACCCTTTTTGCCTCTGTTTAACTCTGTTTAACTCTGTTTGCCTTCGTTTGTGTCTGTTTAACTCTGTTCAACTCTGTTTGCCTCTGTTTATGTCTGTTTAACTCTGTTTGCCTCTGTTTAACTCTGCCTGCCTCTGTTTAACTCTGTTTAACTCTGTTTGTCTCTGTTTGCGTCTGTTTAACTCTGTTCAAAACTGTTTGCCTCTGTTTAACTCTGTTCAACTCTGTTTGCCTCTGTTTATGTCTGTTTAACTCTGTTTGCCTCTGTTTTACTCTGTGAAACTATGTTTGCCTCTGTTTAACACTGTTTAACTCTGTTTGCCTCTGTTTGCTTCTATTTACCTCTGTTAACACCTATTTGCCTCTGCTTAAATCTGCGTGCCTCTGTTTATGTCTGTTTAACTTGGTTTGCCTCTGTTTGTGTCTGTTTAACTCTGTTCAACTCTGTTTGCCTCTGTTTAACTCTGTTTACCTCTGTTTCCCTCTGTTTAACTCTGTTTAACTCTGCTAAACTCTGTTTGCCTCTGTTCAACTCTGTTTAACACTGATTGCCTCTGTTTAACTCTGTTTAACTGTGTTTAACCCTTTTTGCCTCTGTTTAACTCTGTTTATCTCTTCTTGCCTCTAGTTGCCTCTGTTTAACCCTGTTCAACTCGGTTTGCCTCTGTTTAACTCTGTTTAACTCTGTTTGCCTCTGTTTAACTCTGCCTGCCTCTGTTTAACTCTATTTAACTCTGCTAAACTCTCTTTGCCTCTGTTCAACTCAGCTTTCCTCTGTTTGCCTCTTTTTAACTCTGTTAGCCTCTATTTGCCTCTATTTATATCGGTTTTCCAATCGTTGCCTCTGTTTGCCTCTGCCTAACTCTGCTTGCCTCTGTTTAAGTCTGTTTAACTCTGTTTTACTCTGTTTAATCTGTTTAAGTCTGTTTGCCTCTGTTTAACTCTGTTTGCCTCTGTTTAACTCTGTGTAACTCTGTTGAACTCTGTTTAACTCTGTTTAACACTGTTTGCCTGTGTTTAACTCCGTTTAACTCTGTTTAAGTCAGTTTGCCTCTGTCTAAATCTGTTTAACTCTGGTTAACTCTGTTTGCCTCTGTTTAACTCTGTTTAACACTGTTTGCCTTTGTTTAAATCTGTTTAACTCTGTTTGCCTCTGTTTAACTCTGTGCAAATCTGTTTGCCTCTATTTAACTCTGTTTGCCTCTTTTTGCCTCTGTTTTACTCTGTTTAACTATGTTTGCCTCTGTTTAACTCTTTTTATATTTGTTTGCCTCTGTTTTAGTCTGTGAAAATCTGTTTGCCTCTGTTTAACTCTGTTTGCCTCTATTTAACTCTGTTTAACTCAGCTTGCCTCTGTTTAACTCTGCCTGCCTCTGCTTAACTCTGTGTAAATCTGCTAACTTCTGTTTGCCTCTGTTCAACTCTGTTTAACACTGTTTGCCTCTGTTTAACTCTGTTTAACTGTGTTTAACTCTTATTGCCTCTGTTTAACTCTGTTTATCTCTGCTTGCCTCTATTTGCCTCTGTTTAACCCTGTTCAAATCGGTTTGCCTCTGTTTAACTCTGCTTTCCTCTGTTTGCCTCTGTTTAACTCTGTTTGCCTCTGCTTGTCTCGGTTTTACTCTCTACAACTCCGTTTGCCTCTGTTTAACTCTGTTTAACTCTGTTTGCCTCTGTTTAACTCTGCCTGCCTCTGTTTAACTCTGTTTATCTCTGCTAAACTCTGTTTGCCTCTGTTCAACTCTGTTTAACACTGCTTGCCTCTGTTTAACTCTGTTTAACTGTGTTTAACTCTTTTTGCCTCTGTTTAACTCTGTTTATCTCTGCTTGCCTCTATTTGCCTCTGTTTAACCCTGTTCAACTCGGTTTGTCTCTGTTTAACTCTGGTTTCCTCTGTTTGCCTCTGTTTAACTCTGTTTGCCTCTGTTTGACTCTGTTAAACTCTGTTTGCCTCTGTTTAACTCTGTTTAACACTGTTTGCCTCTGTTTAACTCTGCCTGCCGCTGTTTAACTCTGTTTAACTCTGCTAAACTCTCTTTGCCTCTGTCTAACTCTGTTAAACACTGTTTGCCACTGTTTAACTCTGTTTGCCTCTGTTTAACTCTGTTTGCCTCTGTTTAACTCTGTTTAAATCTGCTAACTTCTGTTTGCCCCTGTTCAACTCTGTTTAACACTGTTTGCCTCTGTTTAACTCTGCCTGCCTCTGTTTAACTCTGTTTATCTCTGCTAAACTCTGTTTGCCTCTGTTCAACTCTGTTTAACACTGCTTGCCTCTCTTTAACTCTGTTTAACTGTGTTTAACTCTTTTTGCCTCTGTTTAACTCTGTTTATCTCTGCTTGCCTCTATTTGCCTCTGTTTAACCCTGTTCAACTCGGTTTGTCTCTGTTTAACTCTGGTTTCCTCTGTTTGCCTCTGTTTAACTCTGTTTGCCTCTGTTTGACTCTGTTTTACTCTGTTAAACTCTGTTTGCCTCTGTTTAACTCTGTTTAACACTGTTTGCCTCTGTTTAACTCTGCCTGCCTCTGTTTAACTCTGTTTAACTCTGCTAAACTCTCTTTGCCTCTGTCTAACTCTGTTAAACACTGTTTGCCACTGTTTAACTCTGTTTGCCTCTGTTTAACTCTGTTTGCCTCTGTTTAACTCTGTTTAACACTGTTTGCCTCTGTTTAAATCTGTTTAACTGTGTTTAACTATTTTTGCCTCTGTTTAACTCTGTTTAAATTTGTTTGCCTCTGTTTTAGTCTGTGAAAATCTGTTTGCCTCTGTTTTACTCTCTTTGCCTCTATTTACCTCTGTTTAACTCTACTTGCCTGTGTTTAACTCTGCCTGCCTCTGTTTAACTCTGTTTAACTCTGCTAACCTCTGTTTGCCTCTGTTCAACTCTGTTTAACACTGTTTGCCTCTGTTTAACTCTGTGTAACTTTGTTTAACACTTTTTGCCTCTGTTTAACTCTGTTTATCTCTGCTTGCCTCTATTTGCCTCTGTTTAACCCTGTTCAACTCGGTTTGCCTCTGTTTAACTCTGCTTTCCTCTGTTTGCCTCTGTTTAACTCTGTTTGCCTCTGCTTGCCTCTGTTTTACTCTCTTCAACTCTTTTTCCCTCTGTTTAACTCTGTTTAACTCTTTTCAACACTATTTGCCACTGTTTAGCACCGTTTAACTCTGTTTAACTCAGTTTGCATCTGTCTAACTCTGTTTAGCTCTGGTTAACCCTGTTTGCCTCTGTTTAACTCTGTTTAACACTGTTTGCCTTTGTTTAACTCTGTTCAACTGTGTTTAACTCTGTTTGCCTCTGTTTAACTCTGTTTAACACTGTTTGCCTCTGTCTAACTCTGTTCAAATCTGTTTGCCTCTGTTTAACTCTGTTTGCCTCTTTTTGCCTCTGTTTTACTAGTTTAACTATGTTTGCATCTGTTTAACTCTGTTTAACTCTGTTTGCCTCTGCTTTACTCTGTGAAACTCTGTTTGCCTCTGTTTAACTCTGTTTGACTCTATTTAAATCTGTTTCCCTCTGTTAGCCTCTGTTTAAGTCTGTTTAACTCTGTTTGCCTCTGTTTGCGTCTGTTTAACTCTGTTCAACTCTGTTTGCCTATGTTTATGTCTGTTTAACTCTGCCTCTGTTTAATTCTGCCTGCCTCTGTTTAACTCTGTTTAACTCTGGTTGCCTCTGTTCAACTCTGTTTAACACTCTTTGCCTCTGCTTAACTGTGTTTAACTCTTTTTAAATCTGTTTAACTATGTTTGCTTCTGTTTAAATCTGTTCAAATCTGTTTGCCTCTGCTTAACTCTGTTTACCTCTGTTTGCCTGTGTTTCACTCTGTTTGCCTCTGTATAACTCTGTTTTAGTCTGTTTAACTATGTTTGCCTCTGTTTAACTCTGTTTAACTCTGTTTGCCTCTGTTTTACACTGTGAATCTTTGTTTGCCTCTTTTAACTCTGTTTACCTCTGTTTGTATCTATTTAACTCTGTTACCTCTGTTTAACTCTGATTAACTCTGCTAATCTCTGTTTTAGTCTGTGAAACTCTGTTTGCCTCTGTTTAACTCTGTTTGCCTCTGTTTGACTCTATTTAACTCTGTTTGCCTCTGTTTAACTCTGTTTAAATCTGTTTGACTCTGTTTAACTCCGTTTAACTCTGTTTAACTCTGTTTGCCTCTGTCTAACCCTGTGTAACTCTCTTTGCCTCTGTTTAACTCTGTTTAACTCTGTTTGCCTCTGTTTAACTCTGTCGAAATCTGCTGAACTCTTTTTCCCTCTGTTTAACTCTGTTTAACTCTTTTCAACTCTATTTGCCACTGTTTAGCACCGTTTAACTCTGTTTAACTCAGTTTGCATCTGTCTAACTCTGTTTAACTCTGCTAAACTCTGTTTGCCTCTGTTTGCCTCTGTTTGACACTGTTTGCCTTTGTTTAACTCTGTTCAACTGTGTTTAACTCTGTTTGCCTCTGTTTAACTCTGTTTAACACTGTTTGCCTCTGTCTAACTCTGTTCAAATCTGTTTGCCTCTGTTTAACTCTGTTTGCCTCTTTTTGCCTCTGTTTTACTAGTTTAACTATGTTTGCATCTGTTTAACTCTGTTTAACTCTGTTTGCCTCTGCTTTACTCTGTGAAACTCTGTTGCCTCTGTTTAACTCTGTTTGACGCTATTTAAATCTGTTTCCCTCTGTTCGCCTCTGTTTAAGTCTGTTTAACTCTGTTTGCCTCTGTTTGCGTCTGTTTAACTCTGTTCAACTCTGTTTGCCTATGTTTATGTCTGTTTAACTCTGCCTCTGTTTAACTCTGTTTAACTCTGGTTGCCTCTGTTCAACTCTGTTTAACACTCTTTGCCTCTGCTTAATTGTGTTTAACTCTTTTTAACTCTGTTTAACTATGTTTGCTTCTGTTTAAATCTGTTCAAATCTGTTTGCCTCTGCTTAACTCTGTTTACCTCTGTTTGCCTGTGTTTCACTCTGTTTGCCTCTGTATAACTCTGTTTTAGTCTGTTTAACTATGTTTGCCTCTGTTTAACTCTGTTTAACTCTGTTTGCCTCTGTTTTACACTGTGAATCTTTGTTTGCCTCTTTTTACTCTGTTTACCTCTGTTTGTATCTATTTAACTCTGTTACCTCTGTTTAACTCTGATTAACTCTGCTAATCTCTGTTTTAGTCTGTGAAACTCTGTTTGCCTCTGTTTAACTCTGTTTGCCTCTGTTTGACTCTATTTAACTCTGTTTGCCTCTGTTTAACTCTGTTTAAATCTGTTTGACTCTGTTTAACTCCGTTTAACTCTGTTTAACTCTGTTTGCCTCTGTCTAACCCTGTGTAACTCTCTTTGCCTCTGTTTAACTCTGTTTAACTCTGTTTGCCTCTGTTTAACTCTGTCGAAATCTGTTGAACTCTTTTTCCCTCTGTTTAACTCTGTTTAACTCTTTTCAACTCTATTTGCCACTGTTTAGCACCGTTTAACTCTGTTTAACTCAGTTTGCATCTGTCTAACTCTGTTTAACTCTGCTAAACTCTGTTTGCCTCTGTTTGCCTCTGTTTGACACTGTTTGCCTTTGTTTAACTCTGTTCAACTGTGTTTAACTCTGTTTGCCTCTGTTTAACTCTGTTTAACACTGTTTGCCTCTGTCTAACTCTGTTCAAATCTGTTTGCCTCTGTTTAACTCTGTTTGCCTCTTTTTGCCTCTGTTTTACTAGTTTAACTATGTTTGCATCTGTTTAACTCTGTTTAACTCTGTTTGCCTCTGCTTTACTCTGTGAAACTCTGTTTGCCTCTGTTTAACTCTGTTTGACGCTATTTAAATCTGTTTCCCTCTGTTCGCCTCTGTTTAAGTCTGTTTAACTCTGTTTGCCTCTGTTTGCGTCTGTTTAAATCTGTTCAACTCTGTTTGCCTATGTTTATGTCTGTTTAACTCTGCCTCTGTTTAACTCTGCCTGCCTCTGTTTAACTCTGTTTAACTCTGGTTGCCTCTGTTCAACTCTGTTTAACACTCTTTGCCTCTGCTTAACTGTGTTTAACTCTTTTTAACTCTGTTTAACTATGTTTGCTTCTGTTTAAATCTGTTTGCCTCTGCTTAACTCTGTTTACCTCTGTTTGCCTGTGTTTCACTCTGTTTGCCTCTGTTTAACTCTGTTTTAGTCTGTTTAACTATGTTTCCCTCTGTTTAACTCTGTTTGCCTCTGTTTTACTCTGTGAATCTTTGTTTGCCTCTTTTAACTCTGTTTACCTCTGTTTGTATCTATTTAACTCTGTTACGTCTGTTTAACTCTGATTAACTCTGCTAATCTCTGTTTGCATCTGTTCAACTCTGTTTCACTCTGTTTGCCTCTGTTTGCCTCTGTTTAATTCTGTGCAACTCTGTTTGACTCTGTTTAAATCTGTTTACGTCTTTTTAACTGTCTTTTCCTCTGTTTTAGTCTGTGAAACTCTGTTTGCCTCTGTTTAACTCTGTTTGCCTCTGTTTGACTCTATTTAACTCTGTTTGCCTCTGTTTAACTCTGTTTGAATCTGTTTGACTCCGTTTAACTCCGTTTAACTCTGTTTAACTCTGTTTGCCTCTGTCTAACCCTGTTTAACTCTGTTTGCCTCTGTTTAACTCTGTTTGCCTCTGTTTAACTCTGTTCAAATCTGTTTGCCTCTGTTTAACACTGTTTAACTCTGTTTTCCTGTGTTTCACTCTGTTTGCCTCTTTTTGCATCTGTTTCACTCTGTTTATAAATGTTTGCCTTTGTTTTACTCTGTTTAACTCTGTTTGCCTCTGTTTTACTCTGTGAAACTCTGTTTGCCTCTGTTTGCCACTGTTTTATGCTGTAAACTCTGTTTGCCACTGTTTAACTCTGTTTGCCTCTATTTCAACCTGTTTACCTCTGTTTGCCTCTGTTTGCCTCTGTTTAACTCTGCTTGCCTCTGCTTAAGTCTGATTAATTCTGTTTGCCTTTGTTTAACTCTGTTAAAATCTGTTTGCTTCTGTTTCACTCTGTTTAACTCTGTTTGCCTCTGTTTAACTCTGTTTAACTCTGTTCAACTCTGTTTGCCTTTAATTAACTCTGTTTACCTCTGTTTGCCTGTCTTTCACTCTGTTTGCCTCTGTTTTATCTGTTCAACTATGTTTGCCTCTGTTTGCCTCTGTTTAACTCTGTTTGCCTCTGTTTTACTCTGTGAAAATCTGCTTGCCTCTGTTTGCCTCTGTTTAACTCTGCTTGCCTTTGTTTAAGTCTGTTTATCTCTGTTTGCCTCTGTTTCCATCTGTTTAACTCTGTTCAACACCAGTTTCCTCTGTTTAACTCTGTTTAACTCTGTTTGCCTCCGTTTAACTCTGTTTAACTCTGTTCCACTCTGTTTGCCTCTGTATAAATCTGTTTACGTCTTTTTAACTCTTTTCAACTCTGTTTGCCTCTGTTTAACTCTGTTCAAGTCTGTTTGGCTCTGTTCAACTCTGTTTAAATCTCTTTGCCTCTTTTTTACTCTGTGAAACTCTGTTTGCCTCTGTTTGCCACTGTTTTACGCTGTAATCTCTGTTTGCCTCTGTTTAACTCTTTTTGCCTCTATTTAAACCTGTTTACCTCTGCTTGCCTCTGTTTGCCTCTGCTTGCTTCTATTTACCTCTGTTAACACCTGTTTGCCTCTGTTTGCCACTGTTTTACGCTGTAAACTCTGTTTGCCACTGTTTAACTCTTTTTGCCTCTATTTCAACCTGTTTACCTCTGTTTGCCTCTGTTTGCCTCTGGTTAACTCTGCTTGCCTCTGCTTAAGTCTGATTAATTCTGTCTGCCTTTGTTTAACTCTGTTAAAAACTGTTTGCTTCTGTTTCACGCTGTTTAACTCTGTTTGCCTCTGTTTAGCTCTGTTTAACTCTGTTTAACTCTGTTCAACTCTGTTTGCCTTTAATTAACTCTGTTTACCTCTGTTTGCCTGTCTTTCACTCGGTTTATCTCTGTTTTAACTGTTCAACTATGTTTGCCTCTGTTTAACTCTGTTTAACTCTGTTTGCCTCTGTTTTACTCTATGAAAATCTGCTTGCCTCTGTTTGCCTCTGTTTAACTCTGCTTGCCTTTGTTTAAGTCTGTTTATCTCTGTTTGCCTCTGTTTGCGTCTGTTCAACACTATTTTTCTCTGTTTAATCCTGTTTAACTCTGTTTGCCTCCGTTTAACTCTGTTAAACTCTGTTTGCCTCTGTTTGCCTCTGTTTAACTCTATTCCACTCTGTTTGCCTCTGCATAAATCTGTTTACGTCTTTTTAACTCTGTTCAACTCTGTTTGCCTCTGTGTAACTCTGTTCAACTCTGTTTGGCTCTGTTTAAATCTGTTTAAATCTCTTTGCCTCTTTTTACTCTGTGAAACTCTGTTTGCCTCTGTTTAACTATGTTTGCCTCTGTATAACTCTGTTTAACTTTGTTTGCCTCTGTTTTACTCTGTGAAACTTTTTTGCCTCTGCTTAACTCTGCTTGCCTCTATTTAACTCTGTTTACCTCTGTTGGCCTCTGCTTAACTCTGCATGCCTCTGTTTAAGTCTATTTAACTCTGTTTGCCTCTGTTTGCTTCTGTTTAACTCTGCTCAACTCTGTTTGCCTCTGTTTAAATCTGTTTAACTCTGTTTGCCTCTGCTTAACTCTGTTCAGCTCTGTTTGCCTCTGTTTAAATCTGTTTACATCCTTTAAGTCTCTTTAACACATTTTGTCTCTGTTTGCCTCTGTTTAACTCTGTTCAACTCTGTTTGCCTCTGTTTGCGTCTGTTCAACTCTGTTCAACTCTGCTTGCCTCTGTTTAACACTGTTTAACTCTGTTTGCCTCTGTTTAACTCTGTTTAACTCTGCTAAACTCTGTTTGCCTCTGATCAACTCTGTGTAACACTGTTTGCCTCTGTTTAACTCTGTTTAACTGTGTTTAACTCTTTTTGCCTCTGTTTAACTGTTTATCTCTGCTTGCCTCTATTTGCCTCTGTTTAACCCTGTTCAACTCGGTTTGCCTCTGTTTAACTCTGCTTTCCTCTGTTTGCCTCTGTTTAACTCTGTTTGCCTCTGCTTGCCTCTGTTTTACTCTCTTCAACTCTGTTTGCCTCTGTTTAACTCTGTTTAACACTGTTTGCCTCTGTTTAACTATGTTTGCATCTGTTTAATTCTGTTTAACTCTGTTTGCCTCTGCTTTACTCTGTGAAACTCTGTTTGCCTCTGTTTAACTCTGTTTGACTCTATTTAAATCTGTTTACCTCTGTTTGCCTCTGTTTAACTCTGCTTGCCTCTGTTTAACTCTGTTTAACTCTGTTTGCCTTTGTTTGTGTCTGTTTAACTCTGTTCAACTCTGTTTGCCTCTGTTTATGTCTGTTTAACTCTGTTTGCCTCTGTTTAACTCTGCCTGCCTCTGTTTAACTCTGTTTAACTCTGTTTGTCTCTGTTTGCGTCTGTTTAACTCTGTTCAAAACTGTTTGCCTCTGTTTAACTCTGTTCAACTCTGTTTGCCTCTGTTTATGTCTGTTTAACTCTGTTTGCCTCTGTTTTACTCTGTGAAACTATGTTTGCCTCTGTTTAACACTGTTTAACTCTGTTTGCCTCTGTTTGCTTCTATTTACCTCTGTTAACACCTATTTGCCTCTGCTTAAATCTGCGTGCCTCTGTTTATGTCTGTTTAACTTGGTTTGCCTCTGTTTGTGTCTGTTTAACTCTGTTCAACTCTGTTTGCCTCTGTTTAACTCTGTTTACCTCTGTTTCCCTCTGTTTAACTCTGTTTAACTCTGCTAAACTCTGTTTGCCTCTGTTTAACTCTGTTTAACACTGATTGCCTCTGTTTAACTCTGTTTAACTGTGTTTAACCCTTTTTGCCTCTGTTTAACTCTGTTTAACTCTGTTTGCCTTTGTTTGTGTCTGTTTAACTCTGTTCAACTCTGTTTGCCTCTGTTTATGTCTGTTTAACTCTGTTTGCCTCTGTTTAACTCTGCCTGCCTCTGTTTAACTCTGTTTAACTCTGTTTGTCTCTGTTTGCGTCTGTTTAACTCTGTTCAAAACTGTTTGCCTCTGTTTAACTCTGTTCAACTCTGTTTGCCTCTGTTTATGTCTGTTTAACTCTGTCTGCCTCTGTTTTACTCTGTGAAACTATGTTTGCCTCTGTTTAACACTGTTTAACTCTGTTTGCCTCTGTTTGCTTCTATTTACCTCTGTTAACACCTATTTGCCTCTGCTTAAATCTGCGTGCCTCTGTTTATGTCTGTTTAACTTGGTTTGCCTCTGTTTGTGTCTGTTTAACTCTGTTCAACTCTGTTTGCCTCTGTTTAACTCTGTTTACCTCTGTTTCCCTCTGTTTAACTCTGTTTAACTCTGCTAAACTCTGTTTGCCTCTGTTCAACTCTGTTTAACACTGATTGCCTCTGTTTAACTCTGTTTAACTGTGTTTAACCCTTTTTGCCTCTGTTTAACTCTGTTTATCTCTTCTTGCCTCTAGTTGCCTCTGTTTAACCCTGTTCAACTCGGTTTGCCTCTGTTTAACTCTGTTTAACTCTGTTTGCCTCTGTTTAACTCTGCCTGCCTCTGTTTAACTCTATTTAACTCTGCTAAACTCTCTTTGCCTCTGTTCAACTCAGTTTTCCTCTGTTTGCCTCTTTTTAACTCTGTTAGCCTCTATTTGCCTCTATTTATATCGGTTTTCCAATCGTTGCCTCTGTTTGCCTCTGCCTAACTCTGCTTGCCTCTGTTTAAGTCTGTTTACCTCTGTTTTACTCTGTTTAATCTGTTTAAGTCTGTTTGCCTCTGTTTAACTCTGTTTGCCTCTGTTTAACTCTGTGTAACTCTGTTGAACTCTGTTTAACTCTGTTTAACACTGTTTGCCTGTGTTTAACTCCGTTTAACTCTGTTTAAGTCAGTTTGCCTCTGTCTAAATCTGTTTAACTCTGGTTAACTCTGTTTGCCTCTGTTTAACTCTGTTTAACACTGTTTGCCTTTGTTTAAATCTGTTTAACTCTGTTTGCCTCTGTTTAACTCTGTGCAAATCTGTTTGCCTCTATTTAACTCTGTTTGCCTCTTTTTGCCTCTGTTTTACTCTGTTTAACTATGTTTGCCTCTGTTTAACTCTTTTTATATTTGTTTGCCTCTGTTTTAGTCTGTGAAAATCTGTTTGCCTCTGTTTAACTCTGTTTGCCTCTATTTAACTCTGTTTAACTCAGCTTGCCTCTGTTTAACTCTGCCTACATCTGCTTAACTCTGTGTAAATCTGCTAACTTCTGTTTGCCTCTGTTCAACTCTGTTTAACACTGTTTGCCTCTGTTTAACTCTGTTTAACTGTGTTTAACTCTTATTGCCTCTGTTTAACTCTGTTTATCTCTGCTTGCCTCTATTTGCCTCTGTTTAACCCTGTTCAAATCGGTTTGCCTCTGTTTAACTCTGCTTTCCTCTGTTTGCCTCTGTTTAACTCTGTTTGCCTCTGCTTGTCTCGGTTTTACTCTCTACAACTCCGTTTGCCTCTGTTTAACTCTGTTTAACTCTGTTTGCCTCTGTTTAACTCTGCCTGCCTCTGTTTAACTCTGTTTATCTCTGCTAAACTCTGTTTGCCTCTGTTCAACTCTGTTTAACACTGCTTGCCTCTGTTTAACTCTGTTTAACTGTGTTTAACTCTTTTTGCCTCTGTTTAACTCTGTTTATCTCTGCTTGCCTCTATTTGCCTCTGTTTAACCCTGTTCAACTCGGTTTGTCTCTGTTTAACTCTGGTTTCCTCTGTTTGCCTCTGTTTAACTCTGTTTGCCTCTGTTTGACTCTGTTTTACTCTGTTAAACTCTGTTTGCCTCTGTTTAACTCTGTTTAACACTGTTTGCCTCTGTTTAACTCTGCCTGCCTCTGTTTAACTCTGTTTAACTCTGCTAAACTCTCTTTGCCTCTGTCTAACTCTGTTAAACACTGTTTGCCACTGTTTAACTCTGTTTGCCTCTGTTTAACTCTGTTTGCCTCTGTTTAACTCTGTTTAACACTGTTTGCCTCTGTTTAAATCTGTTTAACTGTGTTTAACTATTTTTGCCTCTGTTTAACTCTGTTTAAATTTGTTTGCCTCTGTTTTAGTCTGTGAAAGTCTGTTTGCCTCTGTTTTACTCTCTTTGCCTCTATTTACCTCTGTTTAACTCTACTTGCCTGTGTTTAACTCTGCCTGCCTCTGTTTAACTCTGTTTAACTCTGCTAACCTCTGTTTGCCTCTGTTCAACTCTGTTTAACACTGTTTGCCTCTGTTTAACTCTGTGTAACTTTGTTTAACACTTTTTGCCTCTGTTTAACTCTGTTTATCTCTGCTTGCCTCTATTTGCCTCTGTTTAACCCTGTTCAACTCGGTTTGCCTCTGTTTAACTCTGCTTTCCTCTGTTTGCCTCTGTTTAACTCTGTTTGCCTCTGCTTGCCTCTGTTTTACTCTCTTCAACTCTTTTTCCCTCTGTTTAACTCTGTTTAACTCTTTTCAACACTATTTGCCACTGTTTAGCACCGTTTAACTCTGTTTAACTCAGTTTGCATCTGTCTAACTCTGTTTAGCTCTGGTTAACTCTGTTTGCCTCTGTTTAACTCTGTTTAACACTGTTTGCCTTTGTTTAACTCTGTTCAACTGTGTTTAACTCTGTTTGCCTCTGTTTAGCTCTGTTTAACACTGTTTGCCTCTGTCTAACTCTGTTCAAATCTGTTTGCCTCTGTTTAACTCTGTTTGCCTCTTTTTGCCTCTGTTTTACTAGTTTAACTATGTTTGCATCTGTTTAACTCTGTTTAACTCTGTTTGCCTCTGCTTTACTCTGTGAAACTCTGTTTGCCTCTGTTTAACTCTGTTTGACTCTATTTAAATCTGTTTCCCTCTGTTAGCCTCTGTTTAAGTCTGTTTAACTCTGTTTGCCTCTGTTTGCGTCTGTTTAACTCTGTTCAACTCTGTTTGCCTATGTTTATGTCTGTTTAACTCTGCCTCTGTTTAATTCTGCCTGCCTCTGTTTAACTCTGTTTAACTCTGGTTGCCTCTGTTCAACTCTGTTTAACACTCTGTGCCTCTGCTTAACTGTGTTTAACTCTTTTTAACTCTGTTTAACTATGTTTGCTTCTGTTTAAATCTGTTCAAATCTGTTTGCCTCTGCTTAACTCTGTTTACCTCTGTTTGCCTGTGTTTCACTCTGTTTGCCTCTGTATAACTCTGTTTTAGTCTGTTTAACTATGTTTGCCTCTGTTTAACTCTGTTTAACTCTGTTTGCCTCTGTTTTACACTGTGAATCTTTGTTTGCCTCTTTTAACTCTGTTTACCTCTGTTTGTATCTATTTAACTCTGTTACCTCTGTTTAACTCTGATTAACTCTGCTAATCTCTGTTTTAGTCTGTGAAACTCTGTTTGCCTCTGTTTAACTCTGTTTGCCTCTGTTTGACTCTATTTAACTCTGTTTGCCTCTGTTTAACTCTGTTTAAATCTGTTTGACTCTGTTTAACTCCGTTTAACTCTGTTTAACTCTGTTTGCCTCTGTCTAACCCTGTGTAACTCTCTTTGCCTCTGTTTAACTCTGTTTAACTCTGTTTGCCTCTGTTTAACTCTGTCGAAATCTGCTGAACTCTTTTTCCCTCTGTTTAACTCTGTTTAACTCTTTTCAACTCTATTTGCCACTGTTTAGCACCGTTTAACTCTGTTTAACTCAGTTTGCATCTGTCTAACTCTGTTTAACTCTGCTAAACTCTGTTTGCCTCTGTTTGCCTCTGTTTGACACTGTTTGCCTTTGTTTAACTCTGTTCAACTGTGTTTAACTCTGTTTGCCTCTGTTTAACTCTGTTTAACACTGTTTGCCTCTGTCTAACTCTGTTCAAATCTGTTTGCCTCTGTTTAACTCTGTTTGCCTCTTTTTGCCTCTGTTTTACTAGTTTAACTATGTTTGCATCTGTTTAACTCTGTTTAACTCTGTTTGCCTCTGCTTTACTCTGTGAAACTCTGTTTGCCTCTGTTTAACTCTGTTTGACGCTGTTTAAATATGTTTCCCTCTGTTCGCCTCTGTTTAAGTCTGTTTAACTCTGTTTGCCTCTGTTTGCGTCTGTTTAACTCTGTTCAACTCTGTTTGCCTATGTTTATGTCTGTTTAACTCTGCCTCTGTTTAACTCTGTTTAACTCTGGTTGCCTCTGTTCAACTCTGTTTAACACTCTTTGCCTCTGCTTAATTGTGTTTAACTCTTTTTAACTCTGTTTAACTATGTTTGCTTCTGTTTAAATCTGTTCAAATCTGTTTGCCTCTGCTTAACTCTGTTTACCTCTGTTTGCCTGTGTTTCACTCTGTTTGCCTCTGTATAACTCTGTTTTAGTCTGTTTAACTATGTTTGCCTCTGTTTAACTCTGTTTAACTCTGTTTGCCTCTGTTTTACACTGTGAATCTTTGTTTGCCTCTTTTTACTCTGTTTACCTCTGTTTGTATCTATTTAACTCTGTTACCTCTGTTTAACTCTGATTAACTCTGCTAATCTCTGTTTTAGTCTGTGAAACTCTGTTTGCCTCTGTTTAACTCTGTTTGCCTCTGTTTGACTCTATTTAACTCTGTTTGCCTCTGTTTAACTCTGTTTAAATCTGTTTGACTCTGTTTAACTCCGTTTAACTCTGTTTAACTCTGTTTGCCTCTGTCTAACCCTGTGTAACTCTCTTTGCCTCTGTTTAACTCTGTTTAACTCTGTTTGCCTCTGTTTAACTCTGTCGAAATCTGTTGAACTCTTTTTCCCTCTGTTTAACTCTTTTCAACTCTATTTGCCACTGTTTAGCACCGTTTAACTCTGTTTAACTCAGTTTGCATCTGTCTAACTCTGTTTAACTCTGCTAAACTCTGTTTGCCTCTGTTTGCCTCTGTTTGACACTGTTTGCCTTTGTTTAACTCTGTTCAACTGTGTTTAACTCTGTTTGCCTCTGTTTAACTCTGTTTAACACTGTTTGCCTCTGTCTAACTCTGTTCAAATCTGTTTGCCTCTGTTTAACTCTGTTTGCCTCTTTTTGCCTCTGTTTTACTAGTTTAACTATGTTTGCATCTGTTTAACTCTGTTTAACTCTGTTTGCCTCTGCTTTACTCTGTGAAACTCTGTTTGCCTCTGTTTAACTCTGTTTGACGCTATTTAAATCTGTTTCCCTCTGTTCGCCTCTGTTTAAGTCTGTTTAACTCTGTTTGCCTCTGTTTGCGTCTGTTTAAATCTGTTCAACTCTGTTTGCCTATGTTTATGTCTGTTTAACTCTGCCTCTGTTTAACTCTGCCTGCCTCTGTTTAACTCTGTTTAACTCTGGTTGCCTCTGTTCAACTCTGTTTAACACTCTTTGCCTCTGCTTAACTGTGTTTAACTCTTTTTAACTCTGTTTAACTATGTTTGCTTCTGTTTAAATCTGTTTGCCTCTGCTTAACTCTGTTTACCTCTGTTTGCCTGTGTTTCACTCTGTTTGCCTCTGTTTAACTCTGTTTTAGTCTGTTTAACTATGTTTGCCTCTGTTTCACTCTGTTTAACTCTGTTTGCCTCTGTTTTACTCTGTGAATCTTTGTTTGCCTCTTTTAACTCTGTTTACCTCTGTTTGTATCTATTTAACTCTGTTACGTCTGTTTAACTCTGATTAACTCTGCTAATCTCTGTTTGCATCTGTTCAACTCTGTTTCACTCTGTTTGCCTCTGTTTGCCTCTGTTTAATTCTGTGC
>JANJGN010003617.1:37500-42710 GCA_026770705.1 Isurus oxyrinchus | reverse complement strand
ACACTTGCCTCGCTGCCAGAGACTAAGTCCAAACGGTTAATGATTTCTCCGCCACACTTGCCTCGCTGCCAGAGACTAAGTCCAAATGGTTAATGATTTCTGCACCACACTTGCCTCTCTGCCAGAGACGAAGTCCAAACGGTTAATGATTTCTCCGCCACACTTGCCTCGCTGCCAGAGACTAAGTCCAAATGGTTAATGATTTCTGCACCACACTTGCCTCGCTGCCAGAGACGAAGTCCAAACGGTTAATGATTTCTCCGCCACACTTGCCTCGCTGCCAGAAACTAAGTCCAAATGGTTAATGATTTCTCCACTGCACTTGCCTCTGTGCCAGAGACGAAGTCCAAATGGTTAATGATTTCTGCACCACACTTGCCTCTCTGCCAGAGACGAAGTCCAAACGGTTAATGATTTCTGCGCCACACTTGCCTCGCTGCCAGAGACTAAGTCCAAATGGTTAATGATTTCTGCACCACACTTGCCTCGCTGCCAGAGACTAAGTCCAAATGGTTAATGATTTCTGCACCACACTTGCCTCTCTGCCAGAGACTAAGTCCAAACGGTTAATGATTTCTCCGCCACACTTGCCTCGCTGCCAGAGACTAAGTCCAAACGGTTAATGATTTCTGCACCACACTTGCCTCTCTGCCAGAGACGAAGTCCAAACGGTTAATGATTTCTCCGCCACACTTGCCTCGCTGCCAGAGACTAAGTCCAAATGGTTAATGATTTCTCCACTGCACTTGCCTCTGTGCCAGAGACGAAGTCCAAATGGTTAATGATTTCTGCACCACACTTGCCTCTCTGCCAGAGACGAAGTCCAAACGGTTAATGATTTCTGCGCCACACTTGCCTCGCTGCCAGAGACTAAGTCCAAATGGTTAATGATTTCTCCGCCACACTTGCCTCGCTGCCAGAGACTAAGTCCAAATGGTTAATGATTTCTGCACCACACTTGCCTCGCTGCCAGAGACTAAGTCCAAATGGTTAATGATTTCTGCACCACACTTGCCTCTCTGCCAGAGACGAAGTCCAAATGGTTAATGATTTCTCAGGGCCACTGTCCCATTGGTTAGCCATTTCTCCAGAGGCTTACCGAGGCCAACCTGCGATATCTCGCGGACCCGGAGGCCCCGTTGCACGTCCTGCACATTCAGTCCGAGGTGCATTGGTTACCCATTTCTCCAGAAGCTTACCGAAGGCACACCGTCACACCTCGCGGGCCCCGAGGCCACTTTCCCCGGTGCGCAAATTCAATCCGAGGTGCATTGCCCTTAGCCGCCTTCTCCGGCCGGCTTCGGGTGCGTTTCCGGGGCTCCGACCGGGGCAAATCCGGTCCCCGGGGCCAGTGGGAGCCGTCCCCGGGCACGCCCGGGCTTCCGGTCGCCGCTTTCCGTGACCGACCGAAAGACGGTAAAAAATGCCGAAAATGGACAAAAATGGCCGACGGCGGGGCCTCCTGGTCGGTTAGGCGGCAGCCTGGATCGGTCCCTGCGGACCTGGAGGCTCGAGACGGCACTCGGAGCTGTCGACCGATTCTCGACTTGCCACCTCCTACCATTCTGCAGATACCCCGCCAACCCCCCCAGCCAGCAAATGCAGCCGAGATGTCGGTCGGTAGTCCAGCCGCCGAGGAGGCCTCGAAAGCCCGCGACACCTCCTTTCGCCGTTTCCCCATCGGGAGAACCGAGGGGAAATCATTATCTAGCTCCGGCAGCCCCCCTCCAACAATTGCAACCCGCCCCGTGGCCGGGCCGATTCGCCCCGCCTAGCGGGAATGCCTCCACCGGGGGCCCGGCAGAAGCTTCGGATCCGACCTCATGGACTTCCGTCTTGGCACGGATTTCCCTCACACGGGCCCAGGGGCCACTTCCCCCGGCCTTCGGACGCAGCCGGAGGTGCATCGGGCCGAAGCCGCCTTCCCGGCCGGCTTCCGGAGGTTTCCGGGGCAAACTCCGGTCCTCCCGGCGAGGGGGAGCCTTCCCCGTGCACGCCCGGGTGTCAGGCCGCCGCTTTTCTTGACCGGCCGAAAGAGGCGAAAAATGCCGAAAATGACCAAAAATGGCCGACGGCGGGGCCTCCCGGTCGGTTTGGCGGCAGCCTGGGTCGGTCCCTGCAGACCTGGAGGCTCGAGAAGGCACTTGGCGAAGTCGACCCATTCTCGATTTGCCACCTCCTCCTATTCTGCAGATAGCCCGCCAACCTCCACAGCCAGCAAATGCAACCGTCATTCAGGCCGACGACCCTCCGGTAGTCATGCCGAGGAAGAGGCACCGAAGCCCCGCCAGGCCTTCCGGATTGCACCCGCTCCCCGACCGGTTCTTTTTCAAAAAAGGGCCCAGGAGCCCGGATTATTTTAGGACGCGCTCGGGACCGCCCTGAGGGACACCGAACACCCAACCTTTCCCCGGGTCGACCCTCCCCGCCTCGGCCACCGGGGGGGGGGTCGAACCGGATCACCGGTTAATGATTTCCCCCTGCTCGGACTCGGCTGTTTCTCAACCGCGCTTGCCCGGCTCGGCCCCCAGCCCCGGCCCCTCACGTGGGGGCCCTGAATACGCCCCCCGGCAGCCATCTTGGCCCGCCGGCCCGGTATTTTAGGCCGTTTCGACCCTTCCCTGCCCGCTGGCTGACTGGTTCACCATGTCCCCATTCTGCGCTTAGACTTTTCAGCTGCTCGGGATGCCGGCTGATGACGGCTCCCGTACGACCGGGCGGGCGGCTCCAACTACCGGCCGGCTGCCCGGCCTGCTAACCCGTTAAGCATTTCCCCGTCCTGCACACATTCCCTGGACCTGCTGGTGTGTTCTGCAGCTAACTGCACCCCTACGACCGGGCGGGAGGCTATGATTACTGGTCGGCTGCCCTGCCAGGTAACCGCTTAACCGATTCCCCGTTTGGTACTGAGTCCCTGGACCTGCTGGTGTGTTCTGCAGTTAACTGCACACCTATGACCGGGCGGGAGGCTATAAATACCGGCCGGCAGCCCAGCCTGCTAACCGGCTGCCCGTGTCCCCATTCGGTACTTAGTCCGTGGACCTGCTGGTGTGTTCTGCAGCTAACTGCACCCCTATGACCGGGCGGGAGGCTGTAAATACCGGCCGGCAGCCCAGCCTGCTAACCGGCTGCCCGTGTCCCCATTCCGTACTGAGTCCCTGGACCTGCTGGTGTGTTCTGCAGCTAACTGCACCCCTATGACCGGGCGGGAGGCTGTAATTACCGGCCGGCAGCCCTGCCTGCTGACCGGCTGCCCGTGTCCTCATTCTGTACTTAGTCCTTGGACATGCTGGTGTGTTCTGCAGCTAACTGCACCCCTATGGCCGGGCGGGAGGCTGTAAATACCGGCCGGCAGCCCAGCCTGCTAACCGGCTGCCCATGTCCCCATTCCGTGCTGAGTCCCTGGACCTGCTGGTGTGTTCTGCAGCTAACTGCACCCCTATGACCGGGCGGGAGGCTGTAAATACCGGCCGGCAGCCCAGCCTGCTAACCGGCTGCCCATGTCCCCATTCCGTGCTGAGTCCCTGGACCTGCTGGTGTGTTCTGCAGCTAACTGAACCCCGATGACCGGGCGGGAGGCTGTAATTACCGGCCGGCAGCCCTGCCTGCTAACCGACTGCCCGTGTCCCCATTCGGTACTTAGTCCGTGGACCTGCTGGTGTGTTCTGCAGCTAACTGCACCCCTATGACCGGGCGGGAGGCTGTAATTACCGGCCGGCAGCCCTGCCTGCTAACCAGCTGCCCGTGTCCCCATTCTGTCCTTAGTCCTTGGACCTGCTGGTGTGTTCTGCAGCTAACTGCACCCCTATGACCGGGCGGGAGGCTGTAATTACCGGCCGGCAGCCCTGCCTGCTAACTGGCTGCCCGTGTCCCCATTCTGTCCTTAGTCCTTGGACCTGCTGGTGTGTTCTGCAGCTAACTGCACCCCTATGGCAGGCCGGCATCCCTGCCTGCTGACCGGCTGCCCGTGTCCTCATTCTGTACTTAGTCCTTGGACCTGCTGGTGTGTTCTGCAGCTAACTGCACCCCTATGACCGGGCGGGAGGCTGTAATTACCGGCCGGCAGCCCTGCCTGCTGACCGGCTGCCCGTGTCCTCATTCTGTACTTAGTCCTTGGACCTGCTGGTGTGTTCTGCAGCTGACTGCGCCTCTATTACCCGGCGGGAGGCTATAATTACCGGTCGGCTGCCTTGTCTGCTAACTGGTTCACAGGTTCCCCTGTGCCGTACATATCCCGTGGACCAGCGGCTGTGTTCTGCAGCTCAGCGCACCTTTACTACCATGCCGAAAGCCCTGAATAATGGCCGGCTACCCTGCCTGCTAACCGGTAAACCATTGGCCGCAAACCTAACCCCAGCCCTAAGCCTAACCGCTAACCCTAACCCGAACCCCGAGCCAACAATAAACTAGCCTTGTCCCCTTCCCCGACACGAACACCAAGCCAAGCCCCTAACTCTAACCCTACCCCTACCCCTGACACTTCCCCTAACCCTAACGCCCCAACCCTAACCCCAGCCCTAAGCCTAACCGCTAACCCTAACCCGAATAAAACTCCGGACCACCCGGGCGGACACCGAACACCCAGCCTTTCCCCGGTTCCACCCTCCCCGCCTCGGCCACCAGGCTCGAACCGGCTGAATGGCCAACGATATCGCTCCTGCTCGGACTTTGCTCGCTTTAAATCGCGCTTGCGCGGCTCGGCCTCCAGGCACCGCCCCGTCACGTGCGACCGCTGAATACGCCCCCCGGCAGCCATCTTGGCCCGCCGCTCCGGTATTTCAGGCCGTTTTGACCCTTCCCTGCCCGCTGCCATGCATCCGCTTGCCGGTTAATGATTTCGCCGTTCTGCACCTCGACTTTTGAGCAGCTCGGCAAGCGAAATGCTGACAGCACCCGGAGTATCGGGCCTTCGGCCAACCGCCTGCCCGGCCTCCAGGCACCGCCCCTCTCACGTGGTGACTGTGAATCCGCCCCGCCCCCGGTTGCCATTTTTTCCTTGCCGCCTCGATATTTTAAGCCGTTTCACCCTTTCCCTGCCGGCTTGCTGACAGGTTAATGATTTCCCCATTCCGCGCTTAAGACTTTTCAGCTGCTCGGGATGCCGGCTGATGACTGCACCCGTACTACCGGCCGGCTGACCTTCCTGCTGACCGGTTCACCATTTCCACGTCCTGGACACATTCCCTGGACCTGCTGGCGTCTTCTGCAGT
>JANJGN010003617.1:20000-25000 GCA_026770705.1 Isurus oxyrinchus | reverse complement strand
GTCCAAACGGTTAATGATTTCTCCGCCACACTTGCCTCGCTGCCAGAGACTAAGTCCAAATGGTTAATGATTTCTGCACCACACTTGCCTCGCTGCCAGAGACGAAGTCCAAACGGTTAATGATTTCTCCGCCACACTTGCCTCGCTGCCAGAAACTAAGTCCAAATGGTTAATGATTTCTCCACTGCACTTGCCTCTGTGCCAGAGACGAAGTCCAAATGGTTAATGATTTCTGCACCACACTTGCCTCTCTGCCAGAGACGAAGTCCAAACGGTTAATGATTTCTGCGCCACACTTGCCTCGCTGCCAGAGACTAAGTCCAAATGGTTAATGATTTCTGCACCACACTTGCCTCGCTGCCAGAGACTAAGTCCAAATGGTTAATGATTTCTGCACCACACTTGCCTCTCTGCCAGAGACTAAGTCCAAACGGTTAATGATTTCTCCGCCACACTTGCCTCGCTGCCAGAGACTAAGTCCAAACGGTTAATGATTTCTGCACCACACTTGCCTCTCTGCCAGAGACGAAGTCCAAACGGTTAATGATTTCTCCGCCACACTTGCCTCGCTGCCAGAGACTAAGTCCAAATGGTTAATGATTTCTCCACTGCACTTGCCTCTGTGCCAGAGACGAAGTCCAAATGGTTAATGATTTCTGCACCACACTTGCCTCTCTGCCAGAGACGAAGTCCAAACGGTTAATGATTTCTGCGCCACACTTGCCTCGCTGCCAGAGACTAAGTCCAAATGGTTAATGATTTCTCCGCCACACTTGCCTCGCTGCCAGAGACTAAGTCCAAATGGTTAATGATTTCTGCACCACACTTGCCTCGCTGCCAGAGACTAAGTCCAAATGGTTAATGATTTCTGCACCACACTTGCCTCTCTGCCAGAGACGAAGTCCAAATGGTTAATGATTTCTCAGGGCCACTGTCCCATTGGTTAGCCATTTCTCCAGAGGCTTACCGAGGCCAACCTGCGATATCTCGCGGACCCGGAGGCCCCGTTGCACGTCCTGCACATTCAGTCCGAGGTGCATTGGTTACCCATTTCTCCAGAAGCTTACCGAAGGCACACCGTCACACCTCGCGGGCCCCGAGGCCACTTTCCCCGGTGCGCAAATTCAATCCGAGGTGCATTGCCCTTAGCCGCCTTCTCCGGCCGGCTTCGGGTGCGTTTCCGGGGCTCCGACCGGGGCAAATCCGGTCCCCGGGGCCAGTGGGAGCCGTCCCCGGGCACGCCCGGGCTTCCGGTCGCCGCTTTCCGTGACCGACCGAAAGACGGTAAAAAATGCCGAAAATGGACAAAAATGGCCGACGGCGGGGCCTCCTGGTCGGTTAGGCGGCAGCCTGGATCGGTCCCTGCGGACCTGGAGGCTCGAGACGGCACTCGGAGCTGTCGACCGATTCTCGACTTGCCACCTCCTACCATTCTGCAGATACCCCGCCAACCCCCCCAGCCAGCAAATGCAGCCGAGATGTCGGTCGGTAGTCCAGCCGCCGAGGAGGCCTCGAAAGCCCGCGACACCTCCTTTCGCCGTTTCCCCATCGGGAGAACCGAGGGGAAATCATTATCTAGCTCCGGCAGCCCCCCTCCAACAATTGCAACCCGCCCCGTGGCCGGGCCGATTCGCCCCGCCTAGCGGGAATGCCTCCACCGGGGGCCCGGCAGAAGCTTCGGATCCGACCTCATGGACTTCCGTCTTGGCACGGATTTCCCTCACACGGGCCCAGGGGCCACTTCCCCCGGCCTTCGGACGCAGCCGGAGGTGCATCGGGCCGAAGCCGCCTTCCCGGCCGGCTTCCGGAGGTTTCCGGGGCAAACTCCGGTCCTCCCGGCGAGGGGGAGCCTTCCCCGTGCACGCCCGGGTGTCAGGCCGCCGCTTTTCTTGACCGGCCGAAAGAGGCGAAAAATGCCGAAAATGACCAAAAATGGCCGACGGCGGGGCCTCCCGGTCGGTTTGGCGGCAGCCTGGGTCGGTCCCTGCAGACCTGGAGGCTCGAGAAGGCACTTGGCGAAGTCGACCCATTCTCGATTTGCCACCTCCTCCTATTCTGCAGATAGCCCGCCAACCTCCACAGCCAGCAAATGCAACCGTCATTCAGGCCGACGACCCTCCGGTAGTCATGCCGAGGAAGAGGCACCGAAGCCCCGCCAGGCCTTCCGGATTGCACCCGCTCCCCGACCGGTTCTTTTTCAAAAAAGGGCCCAGGAGCCCGGATTATTTTAGGACGCGCTCGGGACCGCCCTGAGGGACACCGAACACCCAACCTTTCCCCGGGTCGACCCTCCCCGCCTCGGCCACCGGGGGGGGGGGTCGAACCGGATCACCGGTTAATGATTTCCCCCTGCTCGGACTCGGCTGTTTCTCAACCGCGCTTGCCCGGCTCGGCCCCCAGCCCCGGCCCCTCACGTGGGGGCCCTGAATACGCCCCCCGGCAGCCATCTTGGCCCGCCGGCCCGGTATTTTAGGCCGTTTCGACCCTTCCCTGCCCGCTGGCTGACTGGTTCACCATGTCCCCATTCTGCGCTTAGACTTTTCAGCTGCTCGGGATGCCGGCTGATGACGGCTCCCGTACGACCGGGCGGGCGGCTCCAACTACCGGCCGGCTGCCCGGCCTGCTAACCCGTTAAGCATTTCCCCGTCCTGCACACATTCCCTGGACCTGCTGGTGTGTTCTGCAGCTAACTGCACCCCTACGACCGGGCGGGAGGCTATGATTACTGGTCGGCTGCCCTGCCAGGTAACCGCTTAACCGATTCCCCGTTTGGTACTGAGTCCCTGGACCTGCTGGTGTGTTCTGCAGTTAACTGCACACCTATGACCGGGCGGGAGGCTATAAATACCGGCCGGCAGCCCAGCCTGCTAACCGGCTGCCCGTGTCCCCATTCGGTACTTAGTCCGTGGACCTGCTGGTGTGTTCTGCAGCTAACTGCACCCCTATGACCGGGCGGGAGGCTGTAAATACCGGCCGGCAGCCCAGCCTGCTAACCGGCTGCCCGTGTCCCCATTCCGTACTGAGTCCCTGGACCTGCTGGTGTGTTCTGCAGCTAACTGCACCCCTATGACCGGGCGGGAGGCTGTAATTACCGGCCGGCAGCCCTGCCTGCTGACCGGCTGCCCGTGTCCTCATTCTGTACTTAGTCCTTGGACATGCTGGTGTGTTCTGCAGCTAACTGCACCCCTATGGCCGGGCGGGAGGCTGTAAATACCGGCCGGCAGCCCAGCCTGCTAACCGGCTGCCCATGTCCCCATTCCGTGCTGAGTCCCTGGACCTGCTGGTGTGTTCTGCAGCTAACTGCACCCCTATGACCGGGCGGGAGGCTGTAAATACCGGCCGGCAGCCCAGCCTGCTAACCGGCTGCCCATGTCCCCATTCCGTGCTGAGTCCCTGGACCTGCTGGTGTGTTCTGCAGCTAACTGAACCCCGATGACCGGGCGGGAGGCTGTAATTACCGGCCGGCAGCCCTGCCTGCTAACCGACTGCCCGTGTCCCCATTCGGTACTTAGTCCGTGGACCTGCTGGTGTGTTCTGCAGCTAACTGCACCCCTATGACCGGGCGGGAGGCTGTAATTACCGGCCGGCAGCCCTGCCTGCTAACCAGCTGCCCGTGTCCCCATTCTGTCCTTAGTCCTTGGACCTGCTGGTGTGTTCTGCAGCTAACTGCACCCCTATGACCGGGCGGGAGGCTGTAATTACCGGCCGGCAGCCCTGCCTGCTAACTGGCTGCCCGTGTCCCCATTCTGTCCTTAGTCCTTGGACCTGCTGGTGTGTTCTGCAGCTAACTGCACCCCTATGGCAGGCCGGCATCCCTGCCTGCTGACCGGCTGCCCGTGTCCTCATTCTGTACTTAGTCCTTGGACCTGCTGGTGTGTTCTGCAGCTAACTGCACCCCTATGACCGGGCGGGAGGCTGTAATTACCGGCCGGCAGCCCTGCCTGCTGACCGGCTGCCCGTGTCCTCATTCTGTACTTAGTCCTTGGACCTGCTGGTGTGTTCTGCAGCTGACTGCGCCTCTATTACCCGGCGGGAGGCTATAATTACCGGTCGGCTGCCTTGTCTGCTAACTGGTTCACAGGTTCCCCTGTGCCGTACATATCCCGTGGACCAGCGGCTGTGTTCTGCAGCTCAGCGCACCTTTACTACCATGCCGAAAGCCCTGAATAATGGCCGGCTACCCTGCCTGCTAACCGGTAAACCATTGGCCGCAAACCTAACCCCAGCCCTAAGCCTAACCGCTAACCCTAACCCGAACCCCGAGCCAACAATAAACTAGCCTTGTCCCCTTCCCCGACACGAACACCAAGCCAAGCCCCTAACTCTAACCCTACCCCTACCCCTGACACTTCCCCTAACCCTAACGCCCCAACCCTAACCCCAGCCCTAAGCCTAACCGCTAACCCTAACCCGAATAAAACTCCGGACCACCCGGGCGGACACCGAACACCCAGCCTTTCCCCGGTTCCACCCTCCCCGCCTCGGCCACCAGGCTCGAACCGGCTGAATGGCCAACGATATCGCTCCTGCTCGGACTTTGCTCGCTTTAAATCGCGCTTGCGCGGCTCGGCCTCCAGGCACCGCCCCGTCACGTGCGACCGCTGAATACGCCCCCCGGCAGCCATCTTGGCCCGCCGCTCCGGTATTTCAGGCCGTTTTGACCCTTCCCTGCCCGCTGCCATGCATCCGCTTGCCGGTTAATGATTTCGCCGTTCTGCACCTCGACTTTTGAGCAGCTCGGCAAGCGAAATGCTGACAGCACCCGGAGTATCGGGCCTTCGGCCAACCGCCTGCCCGGCCTCCAGGCACCGCCCCTCTCACGTGGTGACTGTGAATCCGCCCCGCCCCCGGTTGCCATTTTTTCCTTGCCGCCTCGATATTTTAAGCCGTTTCACCCTTTCCCTGCCGGCTTGCTGACAGGTTAATGATTTCCCCATTCCGCGCTTAAGACTTTTCAGCTGCTCGGGATGCCGGCTGATGACTGCACCCGTACTACCGGC
>JANJGN010003617.1:0-7500 GCA_026770705.1 Isurus oxyrinchus | reverse complement strand
ACTTGCCTCGCTGCCAGAGACTAAGTCCAAATGGTTAATGATTTCTGCACCACACTTGCCTCTCTGCCAGAGACGAAGTCCAAACGGTTAATGATTTCTCCGCCACACTTGCCTCGCTGCCAGAGACTAAGTCCAAATGGTTAATGATTTCTGCACCACACTTGCCTCGCTGCCAGAGACGAAGTCCAAACGGTTAATGATTTCTCCGCCACACTTGCCTCGCTGCCAGAAACTAAGTCCAAATGGTTAATGATTTCTCCACTGCACTTGCCTCTGTGCCAGAGACGAAGTCCAAATGGTTAATGATTTCTGCACCACACTTGCCTCTCTGCCAGAGACGAAGTCCAAACGGTTAATGATTTCTGCGCCACACTTGCCTCGCTGCCAGAGACTAAGTCCAAATGGTTAATGATTTCTGCACCACACTTGCCTCGCTGCCAGAGACTAAGTCCAAATGGTTAATGATTTCTGCACCACACTTGCCTCTCTGCCAGAGACTAAGTCCAAACGGTTAATGATTTCTCCGCCACACTTGCCTCGCTGCCAGAGACTAAGTCCAAACGGTTAATGATTTCTGCACCACACTTGCCTCTCTGCCAGAGACGAAGTCCAAACGGTTAATGATTTCTCCGCCACACTTGCCTCGCTGCCAGAGACTAAGTCCAAATGGTTAATGATTTCTCCACTGCACTTGCCTCTGTGCCAGAGACGAAGTCCAAATGGTTAATGATTTCTGCACCACACTTGCCTCTCTGCCAGAGACGAAGTCCAAACGGTTAATGATTTCTGCGCCACACTTGCCTCGCTGCCAGAGACTAAGTCCAAATGGTTAATGATTTCTCCGCCACACTTGCCTCGCTGCCAGAGACTAAGTCCAAATGGTTAATGATTTCTGCACCACACTTGCCTCGCTGCCAGAGACTAAGTCCAAATGGTTAATGATTTCTGCACCACACTTGCCTCTCTGCCAGAGACGAAGTCCAAATGGTTAATGATTTCTCAGGGCCACTGTCCCATTGGTTAGCCATTTCTCCAGAGGCTTACCGAGGCCAACCTGCGATATCTCGCGGACCCGGAGGCCCCGTTGCACGTCCTGCACATTCAGTCCGAGGTGCATTGGTTACCCATTTCTCCAGAAGCTTACCGAAGGCACACCGTCACACCTCGCGGGCCCCGAGGCCACTTTCCCCGGTGCGCAAATTCAATCCGAGGTGCATTGCCCTTAGCCGCCTTCTCCGGCCGGCTTCGGGTGCGTTTCCGGGGCTCCGACCGGGGCAAATCCGGTCCCCGGGGCCAGTGGGAGCCGTCCCCGGGCACGCCCGGGCTTCCGGTCGCCGCTTTCCGTGACCGACCGAAAGACGGTAAAAAATGCCGAAAATGGACAAAAATGGCCGACGGCGGGGCCTCCTGGTCGGTTAGGCGGCAGCCTGGATCGGTCCCTGCGGACCTGGAGGCTCGAGACGGCACTCGGAGCTGTCGACCGATTCTCGACTTGCCACCTCCTACCATTCTGCAGATACCCCGCCAACCCCCCCAGCCAGCAAATGCAGCCGAGATGTCGGTCGGTAGTCCAGCCGCCGAGGAGGCCTCGAAAGCCCGCGACACCTCCTTTCGCCGTTTCCCCATCGGGAGAACCGAGGGGAAATCATTATCTAGCTCCGGCAGCCCCCCTCCAACAATTGCAACCCGCCCCGTGGCCGGGCCGATTCGCCCCGCCTAGCGGGAATGCCTCCACCGGGGGCCCGGCAGAAGCTTCGGATCCGACCTCATGGACTTCCGTCTTGGCACGGATTTCCCTCACACGGGCCCAGGGGCCACTTCCCCCGGCCTTCGGACGCAGCCGGAGGTGCATCGGGCCGAAGCCGCCTTCCCGGCCGGCTTCCGGAGGTTTCCGGGGCAAACTCCGGTCCTCCCGGCGAGGGGGAGCCTTCCCCGTGCACGCCCGGGTGTCAGGCCGCCGCTTTTCTTGACCGGCCGAAAGAGGCGAAAAAATGCCGAAAATGACCAAAAATGGCCGACGGCGGGGCCTCCCGGTCGGTTTGGCGGCAGCCTGGGTCGGTCCCTGCAGACCTGGAGGCTCGAGAAGGCACTTGGCGAAGTCGACCCATTCTCGATTTGCCACCTCCTCCTATTCTGCAGATAGCCCGCCAACCTCCACAGCCAGCAAATGCAACCGTCATTCAGGCCGACGACCCTCCGGTAGTCATGCCGAGGAAGAGGCACCGAAGCCCCGCCAGGCCTTCCGGATTGCACCCGCTCCCCGACCGGTTCTTTTTCAAAAAAGGGCCCAGGAGCCCGGATTATTTTAGGACGCGCTCGGGACCGCCCTGAGGGACACCGAACACCCAACCTTTCCCCGGGTCGACCCTCCCCGCCTCGGCCACCGGGGGGGGGGTCGAACCGGATCACCGGTTAATGATTTCCCCCTGCTCGGACTCGGCTGTTTCTCAACCGCGCTTGCCCGGCTCGGCCCCCAGCCCCGGCCCCTCACGTGGGGGCCCTGAATACGCCCCCCGGCAGCCATCTTGGCCCGCCGGCCCGGTATTTTAGGCCGTTTCGACCCTTCCCTGCCCGCTGGCTGACTGGTTCACCATGTCCCCATTCTGCGCTTAGACTTTTCAGCTGCTCGGGATGCCGGCTGATGACGGCTCCGTACGACCGGGCGGGCGGCTCCAACTACCGGCCGGCTGCCCGGCCTGCTAACCCGTTAAGCATTTCCCCGTCCTGCACACATTCCCTGGACCTGCTGGTGTGTTCTGCAGCTAACTGCACCCCTACGACCGGGCGGGAGGCTATGATTACTGGTCGGCTGCCCTGCCAGGTAACCGCTTAACCGATTCCCCGTTTGGTACTGAGTCCCTGGACCTGCTGGTGTGTTCTGCAGTTAACTGCACACCTATGACCGGGCGGGAGGCTATAAATACCGGCCGGCAGCCCAGCCTGCTAACCGGCTGCCCGTGTCCCCATTCGGTACTTAGTCCGTGGACCTGCTGGTGTGTTCTGCAGCTAACTGCACCCCTATGACCGGGCGGGAGGCTGTAAATACCGGCCGGCAGCCCAGCCTGCTAACCGGCTGCCCGTGTCCCCATTCCGTACTGAGTCCCTGGACCTGCTGGTGTGTTCTGCAGCTAACTGCACCCCTATGACCGGGCGGGAGGCTGTAATTACCGGCCGGCAGCCCTGCCTGCTGACCGGCTGCCCGTGTCCTCATTCTGTACTTAGTCCTTGGACATGCTGGTGTGTTCTGCAGCTAACTGCACCCCTATGGCCGGGCGGGAGGCTGTAAATACCGGCCGGCAGCCCAGCCTGCTAACCGGCTGCCCATGTCCCCATTCCGTGCTGAGTCCCTGGACCTGCTGGTGTGTTCTGCAGCTAACTGCACCCCTATGACCGGGCGGGAGGCTGTAAATACCGGCCGGCAGCCCAGCCTGCTAACCGGCTGCCCATGTCCCCATTCCGTGCTGAGTCCCTGGACCTGCTGGTGTGTTCTGCAGCTAACTGAACCCCGATGACCGGGCGGGAGGCTGTAATTACCGGCCGGCAGCCCTGCCTGCTAACCGACTGCCCGTGTCCCCATTCGGTACTTAGTCCGTGGACCTGCTGGTGTGTTCTGCAGCTAACTGCACCCCTATGACCGGGCGGGAGGCTGTAATTACCGGCCGGCAGCCCTGCCTGCTAACCAGCTGCCCGTGTCCCCATTCTGTCCTTAGTCCTTGGACCTGCTGGTGTGTTCTGCAGCTAACTGCACCCCTATGACCGGGCGGGAGGCTGTAATTACCGGCCGGCAGCCCTGCCTGCTAACTGGCTGCCCGTGTCCCCATTCTGTCCTTAGTCCTTGGACCTGCTGGTTGTGTTCTGCAGCTAACTGCACCCCTATGGCAGGCCGGCATCCCTGCCTGCTGACCGGCTGCCCGTGTCCTCATTCTGTACTTAGTCCTTGGACCTGCTGGTGTGTTCTGCAGCTAACTGCACCCCTATGACCGGGCGGGAGGCTGTAATTACCGGCCGGCAGCCCTGCCTGCTGACCGGCTGCCCGTGTCCTCATTCTGTACTTAGTCCTTGGACCTGCTGGTGTGTTCTGCAGCTGACTGCGCCTCTATTACCCGGCGGGAGGCTATAATTACCGGTCGGCTGCCTTGTCTGCTAACTGGTTCACAGGTTCCCCTGTGCCGTACATATCCCGTGGACCAGCGGCTGTGTTCTGCAGCTCAGCGCACCTTTACTACCATGCCGAAAGCCCTGAATAATGGCCGGCTACCCTGCCTGCTAACCGGTAAACCATTGGCCGCAAACCTAACCCCAGCCCTAAGCCTAACCGCTAACCCTAACCCGAACCCCGAGCCAACAATAAACTAGCCTTGTCCCCTTCCCCGACACGAACACCAAGCCAAGCCCCTAACTCTAACCCTACCCCTACCCCTGACACTTCCCCTAACCCTAACGCCCCAACCCTAACCCCAGCCCTAAGCCTAACCGCTAACCCTAACCCGAATAAAACTCCGGACCACCCGGGCGGACACCGAACACCCAGCCTTTCCCCGGTTCCACCCTCCCCGCCTCGGCCACCAGGCTCGAACCGGCTGAATGGCCAACGATATCGCTCCTGCTCGGACTTTGCTCGCTTTAAATCGCGCTTGCGCGGCTCGGCCTCCAGGCACCGCCCCGTCACGTGCGACCGCTGAATACGCCCCCCGGCAGCCATCTTGGCCCGCCGCTCCGGTATTTCAGGCCGTTTTGACCCTTCCCTGCCCGCTGCCATGCATCCGCTTGCCGGTTAATGATTTCGCCGTTCTGCACCTCGACTTTTGAGCAGCTCGGCAAGCGAAATGCTGACAGCACCCGGAGTATCGGGCCTTCGGCCAACCGCCTGCCCGGCCCTCCAGGCACCGCCCCCTCTCACGTGGTGACTGTGAATCCGCCCCGCCCCCGGTTGCCATTTTTTCCTTGCCGCCTCGATATTTTAAGCCGTTTCACCCTTTCCCTGCCGGCTTGCTGACAGGTTAATGATTTCCCCATTCCGCGCTTAAGACTTTTCAGCTGCTCGGGATGCCGGCTGATGACTGCACCCGTACTACCGGCCGGCTGACCTTCCTGCTGACCGGTTCACCATTTCCACGTCCTGGACACATTCCCTGGACCTGCTGGCGTCTTCTGCAGTTTACTGCACCCGTATTACCCGGCGGGAGGCTGTAATTAACGGTCGGCTGCGCTGCCTGTTGTCTGGTTCCCCATTTCCCCTTCATTACCCCACTCTCAGCAGCGGCTGGGCTGTTCTGCAGCTAACGGCAGCCGTAGTACCGCGTGGACGGCTCCGATTACCGGCCGGCCGGCTGCCCTGCCTGCTAACCGGTTAACCATTTCCCCTTCAGTACTTACTCTCAGCAGCCGCTTGGCTGCTCTGCAGCTACATGCAGCCGTACTACCGGGCGGGCGGGCGGGCGGGGCGGCTTAAATTACCTGCCGGCTGCCGTGTCTGCTAACTGGTTGCCCGCTTTTTACATCGCACGTGGACCAGCTGGTGTGCTCTGCATCTTAGTGCACCCTTATAAGCGGGCCGGAGAGCCGGATTAACGGTCGGCTACCCTGCCTAGTAACCAGTTAACCATTTGCCGCAACCCGAAGCCTAACCCCTAACCCTAACCCGTACCCTAACCCCTAACCCCCTGAAACTTACCCAAACCCCATCCCCGACCCCAACACCAACACTCACAATCCCGGCTACCAATCCGCCGCCTTCGCCACCATTCCCGCGCCGGCACACTCTTGCAACGCCACCAACATCAACCCTCTTCCAGCCCCCAGCCTTCCCTAACAAAACAGCCTCTCCACCCAACACCGACCCCAATCCACTCTGCCCATCCGGCAATGGCGACGCTCTGCCCGGCCAACACCGCCACATCCACCCGCTTGCTGCTCGGACCTCCCACGCCTCGCTAAGCCTATGCCTTACAAGCTGACAATCCCTTCCAGCTCACCGCACCCGAAACCCCCTTGCCAGCCATTCAACCCCGTTAACCTCCCGCCCTTCCATCATCACCGACCCAAATCCACATTCCCACCCCGCCCAAGAGCTGCTCTGGCACGGCCACGCTCCCCAGATTGCCCCCCTTAGGCGTATATTAAGCCCGCCTCCACTCATTAGAGCCAAACCGCGCGGAAAAGTGACGGGGGAAATCATTAACCAGTCTCACCTGAGCAAAGGGGAAATCATTAACCGATTCAGCTTGCAGGGTAATCATTAACCAGGTACACTTTAATTTGCTGCCTTCCTTCATCACCGAAACTATTCCAATTCCCACCCCCTTCAAGAGCTCTGCTAGGACGGCATCGTGCCCCAGGTTGCTCCCCTTAGGCGTATATTAAGCCCGCCTCCACTGATTAGAGGCAAGCCGCGCGGAGAAGTGACCGGGGAAATCATTAACCGGTTTGACTTGACGAAGTGGGAAATCATTAACCAATGCCGCCCACACAACAGGGGAACTCATAAACCAATTCGACCTAGACAGCAGGGGAACTCACAAACCAATTCTGCCCAGACCACAGGGGGAAATCAGCAACCGCTGGCTCCTCAGAGACGAAGAGAGAACTAATCAACCGATCACGCCTGTCTGTCTAAATGGCCAACTCATTAACCGACACAGAGGACAAATCATTAACCGGGTCACTTTGAAATTTTTTTCCCTCCCCAAACTGCCGAGATAAATCATTAACCAGTGAGACTTGGGAGGGAGGAGAAAAGAGAGGCGGACGTGTGCCTGCAGCCGAACACCTGGCCAGGGTGACCGACTCCAGATGCCACTCCGGCACTTGGACGGAAGAGCACGTGCATCCGTAGAAGACCCCCGAACTGCAACTGGCCAGGAAGCAGAAGGGGGTGCTCCGCACGGGGCAACGTGCCCTCCCCGAGGAAGGGCGCGGCGTGGACCGGAAAAAGGAGGTGGGCGCTTGTCCTCCCGCGAGGAGCACCGTGGTGCACCACCTCGCCTCCCCCCCTCACATCTCGCCCCAAACTACCCGCACAGCTAGACCAGACACAAGACAGCAACCCCGCCGTGCCCCCACACCCCAAAGCCTTGCCGGCGAGTAGCGACCTCGCACGGAGGCAGTGGAGCTGGTAGGTACGGTGTGGTGCAGCGAGTGAGAGGACGAGCGGACGCGGATAGAGTGAGAGCGAGGGAGTGAGAGTTTCGTGCACTCGGTACCGACAAAAGTTTGGCTCGAGGGCTGACTTTCAATAGATCGCAGCGAGATAGCTGCTCTGCTACGCACGAAACCCTGAGCCAGAATCAGGGTCGTCTACGAATGATTTAGCACCAGGTTCCCCACGAACATGCTATGCGTTAAAAGGAGAGAGGCGGCACCCATCCGGCCGCACTCCAGACCAGTATCGAGCGGCACTACGCACCGACCGGAGTCGGCTATCCCAGGCCAACCAGTGATCTTTGGCGCAAGGTATCGTTACTTCTAGGCGGGATTCTGACTTAGAGGCGTTCAGTCATA
>JANJGN010003616.1:40000-42712 GCA_026770705.1 Isurus oxyrinchus | reverse complement strand
CGCTTAGTCCGAGCCTCTTGATGCCATTAACCTCTCTGGCCCGGTCAGCTTCAAGGCGCTTCAATGAGATTCAGAGACCAGGCGAGACTGCCTCCCTGTGTCTGTGTGTGTTAGTGTTTTATTTTGGTTTGATTTGGTTTGGCAGGTCCCCACTCTGTCTCTGTCTCTCTCTCTCTGTCTGTCTGTCTGTTTGCCTGTCCCAGAATCGCTAATGCGTTATAGAGATGGGACCGAGGAGCAGGAGGAGGGCGTGGGAATGTCTCCAAGGTGCGTGTGTGTGGGTGTGCCTGAACTGTGTGTACTCCGTGTTTGGGCGCGTCAGTGTGTTTTGTGTATGTGTGCACGTGTGTGTCTGCATCTGTCTTGTGAGTGTGTGTCTTAATCTGTGAGTCTGTATGTGCATCTAGGTGTGCACCTATGTGTGTGCGTGTGTGCACGCGTATCTCTCTGCCATTGTGTATTTTCGTGTCTTTCTGTGTCTACCTACCTCTTGTTCCTGGGTGGTTAGGTGCGTGTGTGTAGTTCCGTGTTTCTCTCTGGGGTAACTATGTGTGCGTCTTTGTACATGTCTGTCTGTGTATCTCTTGTTTCTGCCTCTATCTGTGTGTGTATCTCTTGTTTCTCTCTCTCTATCTCTGTATGTGTATCCCTTGTTTCTTCCTCTGTGTATGGGTGTGTATTCGTGTGTATGTATCTCATTTCTGTCTCTGTATCTCTGTGTGCATCCGTGTGTGTGTATCTCTTGTTTCTGTCTGTGTTTCTGTATCCGGGTGTGTGTATGTATCTCTTTGTTTCTGTCTCTGTATCTCTGTGTGCATCCATGTGTAGGTATCTCTTGTTTCTGTCTGTGTTTGTGTAACCGGGTGTGTATGCGTATCTCTTGTTTCTGTCTCTGTATCTCTCTGTATGTATCCGTGTGGGTGGGTGTGTGTGTGTGTGTGTGTGTGTATGTATCTCTTGTTTCTGTCTCTGTGTCTGTGTGTGTATCCATGTGTGTGTATTTCTTGTTTCTGTATCTGTATCACTGTGTGTGTATCTGTTTGTGTGTGTGTATACTCTTGTTTCTCTCTCTGTATCTCTGTGTGTATATCTCTTGTTTCTGTATCACTGTGTCTATATCTGTGTGTGCGCGTGTGTATATCTCTTGTTTCTCTCTCTGTGTGTCTGTGTGTGTATCCATGTGTGTGTATCTCTTGTTTCTGTATCTGTATCACTGTGTGTGTATCTGTTTGTGTGTGTGTATATCTCTTGTTTCTCTGTATCTGTGTGTGTATCCCTGTGTGTATCTGTGTGTGTATCTATATGTGTGTATCTCGTGTTTTTGTATCTATCTGTGTGTGTGTATCCATGCGTATGTATCTCTTGTTTCTCTTTTTCTGTGTGTATCTCTGTGTGTATCCATGTGTATCTCTTGTTTCTATCCCTGTGTCTCTGTGTGTTTATCCATGTGTGTGTATCTCTTGTTTCTCTCTGTATCTCAGCGTGTCTGTCCATGTGTGTATCTCTTATTTCTGTCTGTGTGTGTGTATTCGTGTGCGTTTATCTCTGTGTATCTCTGTGCGCTTTTCCATGTGTGTATCTCTTGTTTCTGTATCTATCTGTGTGTGCGTATCCATGTGTGTGCGTATCCATGTGTGTGCGTATCCATGTGTGTGCGTATCCATGTATGTGCGTATCCCTTGTTTCTGTATCTGTATCACTGTGTGTACCTGTGTGTGTGTATATCTCTTGTTTCTCTCTCTGTATCTCTGTGTGTATATCTCTTGTTTCTGTATCACTGTGTCTATATCTGTGTGTGCGCGTGTGTATATCTCTTGTTTCTCTCTCTGTGTGTGTATGTGTGTGTGTGTGTGTGTGTGTGTGTGCGTGTGTGTATGTGTGTGTGTATATCTCTAGTTCCTGTCTCTCTATCTGTGTGTGTGTGTATCTCTTGCTTCTCTCCCTGTATCTTCACGATTGTGGTTGCATGACAGTCGGGGTTAGAGGTTTGGGGTTTGGGGTTTGCCGGGGTGGGGGTTAGGGGTTTGGGTTTGCTGGAAATGGGGGTGGGGGGTTAGGGGTTTGGGTTTGCCGGAAATGGGGGTGGGGGGTTAGGGGTTTGGTTTTGCCAGAAATGGGGGTGGGGGGTTAGGGGTTTGGTTTTGCCGGAAATGGGGGTGGGGGGTTAGGGGTTTGGTTTTGCCGGAAATGGGGGTGGGGGGTTAGGGGTTTGGTTTTGCCGGAAATGGGGGTGGGGGGTTAGGGGTTTGGGTTTGCCGGGGGTGGGGGGTTAGGGGTTTGGGGTTTGCCGGAAATGGGGGGTGGGGGGTTAGGGGTTTGGGTTTGCCGGGGTGGGGGTTAGGTGTTTGGGGTTTGCCGGAAATGGGGGTGGGGGGTTAGGGGTTTGGGGTTTGCCGGGGGTGGGGGGTTAGGGGTTTGGGGTTTGCCGGGGGTGGGGGGTTAGGGGTTTGGGGTTTGCCGGGGGTGGGGGGTTAGGGGTTTGGGGTTTGCCGGGGGTGGGGGGTTAGGGGTTTGGGGTTTGCCGGGGGTGGGGGGTTAGGGGTTTGGGGTTTGCCGGGGGTGGGGGGTTAGGGGTTTGGGGTTTGCCGGGGGTGGGGGGTTAGGGGTTTGGGGTTTGCCGGGGGTGGGGGGTTAGGGGTTTGGGGTTTGCCGGGGGTGGGGGGTTAGGGGTTTGGGGTTTGCCGGGGGTGGGGGGTTAGGGGTTTGGGGTTT
>JANJGN010003616.1:0-30000 GCA_026770705.1 Isurus oxyrinchus | reverse complement strand
GAGTGGGGTAGGGTAGCGTGGATTGGAGTGGGGTAGGGTGGGGTGGATTGGAGTGGGGTAGGGCGGGGTGGATTGGAGTGGGGTAGGGTTGGGTGGGGTGGAGTGGGGTAGGGTTGGGAGGATTGGAGTGGGGTAGGATGGGGTGGAATGGATTGGAGTAGAGTGGGGTGGAATGGAGTGGGGTAGGGTGGATTGCAGTGGGGTAGGGTGGGGTGGATTGGAGTGGGGTAGGGTAGGGTAGGGTGGAGTGGGTTAGGGTGGGGTGGATTGGAGTGGGGTAGGGTAGGGTGGGGTGGAGTGGGGTAGGGTGGGGTAGATTGCAGTGGAGTAGGGTAGGGTGCGGTGGAGGGGGGTTAGGGGCGGTGGATTGGAGTGTGGTAGGGTAGGGTGGATTGGAGTGGGTTAGGGAGGGGTGGATTGGAGTGGGGTAGGGCGGGGTGGATCGAAGTGGGGTATGGAGGGGTTGGTTGGGGTGGGGTAGGGTGGATTGGAGTGGGGTAGTTCAGGGTGGATTGGAGTGGGGCAGGGTGGGGTGGATTGGAGTAGGGTAGGGTGGGGTGGATTGGAGTGGGGTAGGTTGGAGTGGATTGGAGTGGGGTAGGGGTAGGGTGGATTGGAGTGGGGTAGGGTGGGGTGGAGTGGGGTAGGGTTGGGAGGATTGGAGTGGGGTAGGGTGGGGTGGAATGGATTGGAGTAGAGTGGGGTGGAATGGAGTGGGGTAGGGTGGATTGCAGTGGGTAGGGTGGGGTGGATTGGAGTGGGGTAGGGTGGGGTGGATTGGAGTGGGGAAGGGTAGGTTGGGGTGGAGTGGGGTTGGGTGGGGTGGATTGGAGTGGGGTACGGTGGGGTGGATTGGAGTGGGGTAGGGTGGGGTGGATTGGAGTGGGGTAGGGTGGGGTGGATTGGAGATGGGTAGGGTGGGGTGGATTGGAGTGGGGTAGGGTGGGGTGGATTGGAGTGGGGTAGGGTGGGGTGGATTGGAGTGGGGTAGGGTGGGGTGGATTGGAGATGGGTAGGGAGGGGTGGATTGGAGTGGGGTAGGGTGGGGTGGATTGGAGTGGGGTAGGGTAGGGTGGGGTGGAGTGGGGTATTGTGGAGAGGATTGGAGTGGGGTAGGGTAGGGTGGGGTGGAGTGGGTTACGGTGGGGTGGATTGGAGTGGGGTAGGGTGGGGTGGATTGGAGTGGGGTAGGGTGGGTTGGATTGGAGTGGGGTGGGGTTGGGGGTATTGGAGTGGGGAAGGGTGGGGTGGATTGGAGTGGGGTAGGGTAGGGTCGGGTGGAGTGGGCTAGGGTGGGGTGGACTGAAGTGGGGTACAGTGGGGTGGGGTGGAGTGGGGTAGGGTGGGATGGATTGGAGTGGGGTAGGGTAGGGTGGGGTGGAGTGGGGTAGGGTGGGGTGGATTGGAGTGGGGTAGGGTAGGGTGGGGTGGAGTGGGGTAGGGTGGGGTGGATCGGAGTGGGGGAGGGTAGGTTGGATCGCAGTGGGGTACGGTGGGGTGGATTGGAGTGGGGTAGGGTGGGGTGGATTGGGGTGGGGTAGGGTGGGGTGGATTGGAGTGGGTAGGGTGGGGTGGATTGGAGTGGGGTAGGGCGGGGTGAATTGGAGTGGGGTAGGGTGGGGTGGATTGGAGTGTGGTAGGGTAGGGTGGATGGAGTGGGGTAGGGAGGTGTTGATTGGAGTGGGGTTGGGTGGGGTGGATTGGAGTGGGGTAGGGTAGGGTGGGGTGGAGTGGGGTAGGGTGGGGTGGATTGGAGTGGGGTAGGGTGGGGTGAATTGGAGTGCGGAAGGGTGGGATGGATCGGTGTGGGTTGGGGTGGATTGGAGTGGGGTAGGGTGGGGTGGATTGGAGTGGGGTAGGGTGGGGTGTATTGGTGTGGGGTCGGGTGGATTGGAGAGGGGTAGGGTGGGGGTGGATCGGAATGCGTTGGGGTGGATTGGAGTGGGGTAGGTTGGGGTGGATTGGAGTGGGGTAGGGTGGGGTGGATTCGATTGGGGTAGGGTGGGGTGGATTGGAGTGGGGTAGGGTGGGGTGAATTGGAGTGCGGTAGGATGGGGTGGATTGGAGTGGGGTAGGGTAGGGTGGATTGGATTGGGTCAGGGTGGGGTGGATTGGAGTGGGGTAGGGTGGGGTGAATTGGAGTGCGGGTAGGATGGGGTGGATTGGAGTGGTGTAGAGTAGGGTGGATTGGAGTGGGGTAGGGTGGGGTGGATTGGAGTGGGGTAGGGTGGGCTGGATTGGTGTGGGGAAGGGTGGGTGGACTGGAGTGGGGTCGGTTGGATTGGAGAGTGGTAGGGTGGGGTGGATCGGACTGGGGTGGGGTGGATTGGAGTGGGGTAGGGTCGGGTGGATAGGAGTGGGGTAGTGTGGGGTGGATTGGAGTGGGGTAGGTAGGGGTGCATTGGAGGGGGGTAGGGTAGGGTGGGGTGGAGTGAGGTAGGGAGGGGTGGATTGGAGTGGGGTAGGGTAGGGTGGGGTGGAGTAGGGTAAGGGTGGGGTGGATTGGAGTGGGGTAGGGTAGGGTAGGGTGGAGTGGGTTAGGGTGGGGTGGATTGGAGTGGGGAAGGGTAGGGTGGGGTGGAGTGGGGTAGGGTGGGGTGGATTGCAGTGGAGTAGGGCGGGGTGGATCGAAGTGGGGTAGGGAGGGGTTGGTTGGGGTGGGGTAGGGTGGATTGGAGTGGGGTAGTTCAGGGTGGATTGGAGTGGGGCAGGGTGGTGTGGATTGGAGTAGGGTAGGGTGGGGTGGATTGGACTGGGGTAGGTTGGAGTGGATTGGAGTGGGGTAGGGTAGCGTGGATTGGAGTGGGGTAGGGTGGGGTGGATTGGAGTGGGGTAGGGCGGGGTGGATTGGAGTGGGGTAGGGTTGGGTGGGGTGGAGTGGGGTAGGGTTGGGAGGATTGGAGTGGGGTAGGATGGGGTGGAATGGATTGGAGTAGAGTGGGGTGGAATGGAGTGGGGTAGGGTGGATTGCAGTGGGGTAGGGTGGGGTGGATTGGAGTGGGGTAGGGTAGGGTAGGGTGGAGTGGGTTAGGGTGGGGTGGATTGGAGTGGGGTAGGGTAGGGTGGGGTGGAGTGGGGTAGGGTGGGGTAGATTGCAGTGGAGTAGGGTAGGGTGCGGTGGAGGGGGGTTAGGGGCGGTGGATTGGAGTGTGGTAGGGTAGGGTGGATTGGAGTGGGTTAGGGAGGGGTGGATTGGAGTGGGGTAGGGCGGGGTGGATCGAAGTGGGGTAGGGAGGGGTTGGTTGGGGTGGGGTAGGGTGGATTGGAGTGGGGTAGTTCAGGGTGGATTGGAGTGGGGCAGGGTGGGGTGGATTGGAGTAGGGTAGGGTGGGGTGGATTGGAGTGGGGTAGGTTGGAGTGGATTGGAGTGGGGTAGGGTAGGGTGGATTGGAGTGGGGTAGGGTGGGGTGGATTGGAGTGGGGTAGGGCGGGGTGGATTGGAGTGGGGTAGGGTTGGGTGGGGTGGAGTGGGGTAGGGTTGGGAGGATTGGAGTGGGGTAGGGTGGGGTGGAATGGATTGGAGTAGAGTGGGGTGGAATGGAGTGGGGTAGGGTGGATTGCAGTGGGTAGGGTGGGGTGGATTGGAGTGGGGTAGGGTGGGGTGGATTGGAGTGGGGAAGGGTAGGTTGGGGTGGAGTGGGGTTGGGTGGGGTGGATTGGAGTGGGGTACGGTGGGGTGGATTGGAGTGGGGTAGGGTGGGGTGGATTGGAGTGGGGTAGGGTGGGGTGGATTGGAGATGGGTAGGGTGGGGTGGATTGGAGTGGGGTAGGGTGGGGTGGATTGGAGTGGGGTAGGGTGGGGTGGATTGGAGTGGGGTAGGGTGGGGTGGATTGGAGATGGGTAGGGAGGGGTGGATTGGAGTGGGGTAGGGTGGGGTGGATTGGAGTGGGGTAGGGTAGGGTGGGGTGGAGTGGGGTATTGTGGAGAGGATTGGAGTGGGGTAGGGTAGGGTGGGGTGGAGTGGGTTACGGTGGGGTGGATTGGAGTGGGGTAGGGTGGGGTGGATTGGAGTGGGGTAGGGTGGGTTGGATTGGAGTGGGGTGGGGTTGGGGGTATTGGAGTGGGGAAGGGTGGGGTGGATTGGAGTGGGGTAGGGTAGGGTGGGGTGGACTGAAGTGGGGTACAGTGGGGTGGGGTGGAGTGGGGTAGGGTGGGATGGATTGGAGTGGGGTAGGGTAGGGTGGGGTGGAGTGGGGTAGGGTGGGGTGGATTGGAGTGGGGTAGGGTAGGGTGGGGTGGAGTGGGGTAGGGTGGGGTGGATCGGAGTGGGGGAGGGTAGGTTGGATCGCAGTGGGGTACGGTGGGGTGGATTGGAGTGGGGTAGGGTGGGGTGGATTGGGGTGGGGTAGGGTGGGGTGGATTGGAGTGGGTAGGGTGGGGTGGATTGGAGTGGGGAAGGGCGGGGTGAATTGGAGTGGGGTAGGGTGGGGTGGATTGGAGTGTGGTAGGGTAGGGTGGATGGAGTGGGGTAGGGAGGTGTTGATTGGAGTGGGGTTGGGTGGGGTGGATTGGAGTGGGGTAGGGTAGGGTGGGGTGGAGTGGGGTAGGGTGGGGTGGATTGGAGTGGGGTAGGGTGGGGTGAATTGGAGTGCGGAAGGGTGGGATGGATCGGTGTGGGTTGGGGTGGATTGGAGTGGGGTAGGGTGGGGTGGATTGGAGTGGGGTAGGGTGGGATGAATTGGAGTGCGGTAGGATTGGGTGGATTGGAGTGGGGAAGGGTAGGATGGATTGGAGTGGGGTAGGGTGGGGTGGATTGGAGTGGGGGTAGTGTGGGATGGATTGGAGTGGGGTAGGGTGGGGTGGATTGGAGTGGGGTAGGGTGGGGTGGATTGGAGTGGGGTAGGGTGGGGTGGATTGGAGTGGGTTCGGGTGGATTGGAGAGGGGTAGGTTGGGGTGGATCGGAGTGGGGTGGGGTGGATTGGAGTGGGGTAGGGTGGGGTGGATTGGAGTGGGGTAGGGTAGGGTGGGATGGAGTGGGGTAGGGTGGGGTGGATTGGAGAGGGGTAGGGTAGGGTGGGGTGGAGTGGGGTAGGGTGGGGTGGATTGCAGGGGGTAGGGTAGGGTGGGGTGGAGTGGGGTAGGGTGGGGTGGAGTGGGGTAGTTAGGGGGGGATTGGAGTGGGGTAGGGTGGGGTGGATTGGAGTGGGGTAGGGTGAGGTGGATCGAAGTGGGGTAGGGTGGGGTGGATTGGAGTGGGGTAGGTTGGGGTGGATTTTAGTGGGGTAGGGTGGGGTGGATTGAAGTGGGGTAGTTTGGGGTGGATTGGAGTGGGGTAGTTAGGTGTGGATTGGAGTGGGGTAGGGTGGGGTGGATTGGAGTGAGGTAGGGTGGGGTGGATTGGAGTGGGGTAGGGTGGGGTGGATTGGAGTGGGGTAGGGTGGGGAGGATTGGAGTGGGGTAGGGTGGGGTGAATTGGTGTGCGGTAGGATGGGGTGGATTGGAGTGGGGTAGGGTAGGGTTGATTGGAGTGGGGTCGGTTGAATTGGAGAGTGGTAGGGTGGGGTGGATCGGAGTGGGGTGGGGTGGATTGGAGTGGGGTAGGGTGGGGTGGATTGGAGTGGGGTAGGTTGGGGTGGATTGGAGTGGGGTAGGGTAGGGTGGGGTGGAGTGAGGTAGGGTGGGGTGGATAGAAGTGGGGTAGGCTAGGGTGGGGTGGAGTGGGGTAAGGGTGGGGTGGATTGGAGTGGGGTAGGGTAGGGTGGGGTGGAGTGGGTTAGGGTGGGGTGGATTGGAGTGGGGTAGGGTAGGGTGGGGTGGAGTGGGGTAGGGTGGGGTGGATTGCAGTGGAGTAGGGCAGGGTGCGGTGGAGGGGGGGTAGGGGCGGTGGATTGGAGTGTGGTAGGGGAGGGTGGATTGGAGTGGGTTAGGGAGGGGTGGATTTGAGTGGGGTAGGGTGGGGTGGATTGGAGTGGGCTGGGGTAGGGTGGGGTGGAGTGGGGTAGGGTGGGGAGGATTGGAGTGGGGTAGGGTGGGGTGTATTGGAGTGGGGTAGGGGGGGTGGAGTGGGGTAGGGTGGGGTGGATTGGAGTGGGGAAGAGTGGGGTGGAACGGAGTGGGGTAGGGTAGGGTGAGGTGGAGTGGGGAAGGGTGGAGAGGATTGGAGTGGGGTAGGGTGGGGTGGATTGGAGTGGGGAATGGTGGGGAGGATTGGAGTGGGGTAGGGTGGGGTGGATTGGAGTGGGGTAGGGTGGATTGGAGTGGGGTAGAGCGGGGTCGATTGGAGTGGGGTAGGGGGGTGGATTGGAGTGGGGTAGGGCGGGGTGGATCGAAGTGGGGTAGGGTGGGGTTGGTTGGGGTGGAGTAGGGTGGATTGGAGTGGGGTAGTTCAGGGTGGATTGGAGTGGGGTAGGGTAGGGTGGGGTGGAGTGGGGTAGAGTGGGGTGGATTGCAGTGGAGTAGGGTAGGGTGCGGTGGAGGGGGGGGTAGCGGCGGTGGATTGGAGTGTGGTAGGGGAGGGTGGATTGGAGTGGGTTAGGGAGGGGTGGATTTGAGCGGGGTAGGGTGGGGTGGATTGGAGTGGGCTGGGGTAGGGTGGGGTGGAGTGGGGTAGGGTGGGGAGGATTGGAGTGGAGAAGAGTGGGGTGGAACGGAGTGGGGTAGGGTAGGGTGAGGTGGAGTGGGGAAGGGTGGAGAGGATTGGAGTGGGGTAGGGTGGGGTGGATTGGAGTGGGGTAGGGTGGGGTGGATTGGATTGGGGAATGGTGGGGAGGATTGGAGTGGGATAGGGTGGGGTGGATTGGAGTGGGGTAGGGTGGATTGGAGTGAGGTAGGGTGGGGTTGATTGGAGTGGGGTAGGGCGGGGTCGATTGGAGTGGGGTAGGGGGGTGGATTGGAGTGGGGTAGGGCGGGGTGGATCGAAGTGAGGTAGGGTGGGGTTGGTTGGGGTGGGGTAGGGAGGGGTGGATTGGAGTGGGGTAGTTCAGGGTGGATTGGAGTGGGGTAGGGTGGGGTGGATTGGAGTAGGGTAGGGTGGGGTGTATTTTAGTGGGGTAGGGTGGGGTGGATTGGAGTGGGGTAGGTTGGAGTGGATTGGAGTGGGGTAGGGTAGGGTGGATTGGAGTGGGGTAGGGTGGGGAGGATTGCAGTAGGGTAGGGTGGGGTGGATCGGAGTGGGGTAGTGTGGTGTGGATTGGAGTTGGGTAGGGTGGGGTTGTGTGGGGTAGGGTGGAGTTGATTGGAGTGGGGTAGGGTGGGGTGGATTGGACTGGAGTAGGGTGGATTGGAGTGGGGTAGGGTGGGGTGGATTGGAGTGGGGTAGGGTGGGGTGGATTGGAGTGGGGTAGGGTGGGGTGTATTGGTGTGGGGTCGGGTGGATTGGAGAGGGGTAGGGTGGGGTGGATCGGAATGCGTTGGGGTGGATTGGAGTGGGGTAGGTTGGGGTGGATTGGAGTGGGGTAGGGTGGGGTGGATTCGATTGGGGTAGGGTGGGGTGGATTGGAGTGGGGTAGGGTGGGGTGAATTGGAGTGCGGTAGGATGGGGTGGATTGGAGTGGGGTAGGGTAGGGTGGATTGGATTGGGTTAGGGTGGGGTGGATTGGAGTGGGGTAGGGGGGGGTGGATTGGAGTGGGGTCGGTTGGATTGGAGAGTGGTAGGGTGGGGTGGATCGGAGTGGGGTGGGGTGGATTGGAGTGGGGTAGGGTGGGGTGGATAGGAGTGGGGTAGTATGGGGTGGATTGGAGTGGGGTAGGTAGGGGTGCATTGGAGTGGGGTAGGGTGGGGTGGGGTGGAGTAGGGTAAGGGTGGGGTGGATTGGAGTGGGGTAGGGTAGGGTAGGGTGGAGTGGGTTAGGGTGGGGTGGATTGGAGTGAGGTAGGGTAGGGTGGGGTGGAGTGGGGTAGGGTGGGGTGGATTGCAGTGGAGTAGGGTAGGGTGCGGTGGAGGGGGGTTAGGGGCGGTGGATTGGAGTGTGGTAGGGTAGGGTGGATTGGAGTGGGTTAGGGAGGGGTGGATTGGAGTGGGGCAGGGCGGGGTGGATCGAAGTGGGGTAGGGAGGGGTTGGTTGGGGTGGGGTAGGGTGGATTGGAGTGGGGTAGTTCAGGGTGGATTGGAGTGGGGCAGGGAGGGGTGGATTGGAGTAGGGTAGGGTGGGGTGGATTGGAGTGGGGTAGGTTGGAGTGGATTGGAGTGGGGTAGGGTAGGGTGGATTGGAGTGGGGTAGGGTGGGGTGGATTGGAGTGGGGTAGGGTGGGGTGGATTGGAGTGGGGTAGGGTTGGGTGGGGTGGAGTGGGGTAGGGTTGGGAGGATTGGAGTGGGGTAGGGTGGGGTGGAATGGATTGGAGTAGAGTGGGGTGGAATGGAGTGGGGTAGGGTGGATTGCAGTGGGGTAGGGTGGGGTGGATTGGAGTGGGGTAGGGTGGGATGGATTGGAGTGGGGAAGGGTAGGTTGGGGTGGAGTGGGGTTGGGTGGGGTGGATTGGAGTGGGGTAGGGTGGGGTGGATTGGAGTGGGGTAGGGTGGGGTGGATTGGAGATGGGTAGGGTGGGGTGGATTGGAGTGGGGTAGGTCAAGGTGGATTGGAGTGGGGTAGGGTAGGGTGGGGTGGAGTGGGGTATTGTGGGGAGGATTGGAGTGGGGTAGGGTAGGGTGGGGTGGAGTGGGTTACGGTGGGGTGGATTGGAGTGGGGTAGGGTGGGGTGGATTGGAGTGGGGTAGGGTGGGTTGGATTGGAGTGGGGTGGGGTGGGGGGGATTGGAGTGGGGTAGGGTAGGGTGGGGTGGAGTGGGCTAGGGTGGGGTGGACTGAAGTGGGGTACAGTGGGGTGGGGTGGAGTGGGGTAGGGTGGGGTGGATTGGAGTGGAGTAGGGTAGGGTGGGGTGGAGTGCGGTAGGGTGGGGTGGATTGGAGTGGGGTAGGGAAGGGTTGGGTGGAGTGGGGTAGGGTGGGGTGGATCGGAGTGGGGGAGGGAAGGTTGGATCGGAGTGGGGTACGGTGGGGTGGATTGGAGTGGGGTAGGGTGGGGTGGATTGGAGTGGGGTAGGGTGGGGTGGATCGGAGTGGGGGAGGGAAGGTTGGATCGGAGTGGGGTAGGGTGGGGTGGATTGGAGTGGGGTAGGGCGGGGTGAATTGGAGTGGGGTAGGGTGGGGTGGATTGGAGTGTGGTAGGGTAGGGTGGATGGAGTGGGGTAGGGAGGGGTTGATTGGAGTGGGGTTGGGTGGGGTGGATTGGAGTGGGGTAGGGTAGGGTGGGGTGGAGTGGGGTAGGGTGGGGTGGATTGGAGTGGGGTAGGGTAGGGTGGGGTGGAGTGGGGTAGGGTGGGGTGGATTGCAGTGGAGTAGGGTAGGGTGCGGTGGAGGGGGGGTAGGGGCGGTGGATTGGAGTGTGGTAGGGGAGGGTGGATTGGAGTGGGTTAGGGAGGGGTGGATTTGAGTGGGGTAGGGTGGGGTGGATTGGAGTGGGCTGGGGTAGGGTGGGGTGGAGTGGGGTAGGGTGGGGAGGATTGGAGTGGGGTAGGGTGGGGTGTATTGGATTGGGGTAGGGGGGTGGAGTGGGGTAGGGTGGGGTGGATGGGAGTGGGGAAGAGTGGGGTGGAACGGAGTGGGGTAGGGTAGGGTGAGGTGGAGTGGGGAAGGGTGGAGAGGATTGGAGTGGGGTAGGGTGGGGTGGATAGGAGTGGGGTAGGGTGGGGTGGATTGGAGTGGGGAATGGTGGGGTTGATTGGAGTGGGGTAGGGCGGGGTCGATTGGAGTGGGATAGGGGGGTGGATTGGAGTGGGGTAGGGCGGGGTGGATCGAAGTGGGGTAGGGTGGGGTTGGTTGGGGTGGGGTAGGGTGGATTGGAGTGGGGTAGTTCAGGGTGGATTGGAGTGGGGAAGGGTGGGGTGGATTGGAGGAGGGTAGGGTGGGGTGTATTTTAGTGGGGTAGTGCGGGGTGGATTGGAGTGGGGTAGGTTGGAGTGGATTGGAGTGGGGTAGGGTAGGGTGGATTGGAGTGGGGTAGGGTGGGGAGGATTGCAGTGGGGTAGGGTGGGGTGGATCGGAGTGGGGTAGGGTGGGGTGGATTGGAGTTGGGTAGGGTGGGGTTGTGTGGGGTAGGGTGGGGTGGATTGGAGTGGGGTAGGGTGGGGTGGATTGGACTGGAGTAGGGTGGATTGGAGTGGGGTAGGGTGGGGTGGATTGGAGTGGGGTAGGGTGGGGTGGATTGGGGTGGGGTAGGGTGGGGTGGATTGGTGTGGGGTCGGGTGGATTGGAGAGGGGTAGGGTGGGGTGGATCGGAATGCGTTGGGGTGGATTGGAGTGGGGTAGGTTGGAGTGGATTGGAGTGGGGTAGGGTGGCGGGATTCGATTGGGGTAGGGTGGGGTGGATTGGAGTGGGGTAGGGTGGGGTGAATTGGAGTGCGGTAGGATGGGGTGGATTGGAGTGGGGTAGGTTAGGGTGGATTGGAGTGGGGTAGGGTGGGGTGGATTGGAGTGGGGTAGGGTGGGGTGGATTGGTGTGGGGTAGGGTGGGGTGGATTGGAGTGGGGTCGGTTGGATTGGACAGTGGTAGGGTGGGGTGGATCGGAGTGGAGTGGGGTGGATTGGAGTGGGGTAGGGTGGGGTGGATAGGAGTGGGGTAGTGTGGGGTGGATTGGAGTGGGGTAGGTAGGGGTGCATTGGAGTGGGGTAGAGTAGGGTGGGGTGGAGTGAGGTAGGGAGGGGTGGATTGGAGTGGTGTAGGGTAGGGTGGGGTGGAGTAGGGTAAGGGTGGGGTGGATTGGAGTGGGGTAGGGTAGGGTAGGGTGGAGTGGGTTAGGGTGGGGTGGATTGGAGTGGGGTAGGGTAGGGTGGGGTGGAGTGGGGTAGGGTGGGGTGGATTGCAGTGGAGTAGGGTAGGGTGCGGTGGAGGGGGGTTAGGGGCGGTGGATTGGAGTGTGGTAGGGTAGGGTGGATTGGAGTGGGGTAGGGAGGGGTTGGTTGGGGTGGGGTAGGGTGGATTGGAGTGGGGTAGATCAGGGTGGATTGGAGTGGGGCAGGGTGGGGTGGATTGGAGTAGGGTAGGGTGGGGTGGATTGGAGTGGGGTAGGGTTGGGTGGGGTGGAGTGGGGTAGGGTTGGGAGGATTGGAGTGGGGTAGGGTGGGGTGGAATGGATTGGAGTAGAGTGGGGTGGAATGGAGTGGGGTAGGGTGGATTGCAGTGGGGTAGGGTGGGGTGGATTGGAGTGGGGTAGGGTGGGGTGGATTGGAGTGGGGAAGGGTAGGTTGGGGTGGAGTGGGGTTGGGTGGGGTGGATTGGAGTGGGGTAGGGTGGGGTGGATTGGAGTGGGGTAGGGTGGGGTGGATTGGAGATGGGTAGGGTGGGGTGGATTGGAGTGGGGTAGGTCAAGGTGGATTGGAGTGGGGTAGGGTAGGGTGGGGTGGAGTGGGGTATTGTGGGGAGGATTGGAATGGGGTAGGGTAGGGTGGGGAGGAGTGGGTTACGGTGGGGTGGATTGGAGTGGGGTAGGGTGGGGTGGATTGGAGTGGGGTAGGGTTGGTTGGATTGGAGTGGGGTGGGGTGGGGGGGATTGGAGTGGGGAAGGGTGGGGTGGATTGGAGTGGGGTAGGGTAGGGTGGGGTGGAGTGGGCTACGGTGGGGTGGACTGAAGTGGGGTACAGTGGGGTGGGGTGGAGTGGGGTAGGGTGGGGTGGATTGAAGTGGGGTAGGGTAGGGTGGGGTGGAGTGGGGTAGGGTGGGGTGGATTGGAGTGGGGTAGGGTAGGGTGGGGTGGAGTGGGGGTAGGGTGAGGTGGATCGGAGTGGGGCTGGGAAGGTTGGATCGGTGTGGGGTACGGTGGGTTGGATTGGAGTGGGTAGGGTGGGGTGGATTGGAGTGGGGTAGGGCGGGGTGAATTGGAGTGGGGTAGGGTGGGGTGGATTGGATTGTGGTAGGGTAGGGTGGATGGAGTGGGGTAGGGAGGGGTTGATTGGAGTGGGGTTGGGTGGGGTGGATTGGAGTGGGGTAGGGTAGGGTGGGGTGGAGTGGGGTAGGGTGGGGTGGATTGGAGTGGGGTAGGGTGGGGTGAATTGGTGTGCGGAAGGGTGGGATGGATCGGTGTGGGTTGGGGTGGATTGGAGTGGGGTAGGGTGGGGTGAATTGGAGTGGGGTAGGGTGGGATGAATTGCAGTGCGGTAGGATTGGGTGGATTGGAGTGGGGTAGGGTGGGATGGATTGGAGTGGGGTAGGGTGGGGTGGATTGGAGCGGGGTAGTGTGGGATGGATTGGAGTGGGGTAGGGTGGGGTGGATTGGAGTGGGGTAGGGTGGGGTGGATTGGAGTGGGGTAGGGTGGGGTGGATTGGAGTGGGTTCGGGTGGATTGGAGAGGGGTAGGGTGGGGTGGATCGGAGTGGGGTGGGGTGGATTGGAGTGGGGTAGGGTGGGGTGGATTGGAGTGGGGTAGGGTAGGGTGGGATGGAGTGGGGTAGGGTGGGGTGGATTGGAGAGGGGTAGGGTAGAGTGGGGTGGAGTGGGGTAGGGTGGGGTGGATTGCAGTGGGGTAGGGTAGGGTGGGGTGGAGTGGGGTAGGGTGGGGTGGATTGGAGTGGGGTAGGGTGGGGTGGATCGGAGTGGGGTAGGGTGGGGTGGATTGGAGTGGGGGAGGGTGGGGTGGATTTTAGTGGGGTAGGGTAGGGTGGATTGAAGTGGGGTAGGGTGGGGTGAATTGGAGTGGGGTAGGGTGGGGTGGATTGGAGTGAGGTAGGGTGGGGTGGATTGGAGTGGGGTAGGGTGGGGTGGATTGGAGTGGGGTAGGGTGGGGAGGATTGGAGTGGGGTAGGGTGGGGTGAATTGGTGTGCGGTAGGATGGGGTGGATTGGAGTGGGGTAGGGTGGGGTGGATTGGAGTGGGGTAGGGTGGGGTGGATTGGAGTGGGTTAGGGTGGGGTGGATTGGAGTGGGTCGGTTGGATTGGAGAGTGGTAGGGTGGGGTGGATCGGAGTGGGGTGGGGTGGATTGGAGTGGGGTAGGGTGGCGTGGATTGGAGTGGGGTAGGGTGGGGTGGAATGGAGTGGGGTAGTGTGGGGTGGATTGGAGTGGGGTAGGTTGGGGTGGATTGGAGTGGGGTAGGGTAGGGTGGGGTGGCGTGAGGTAGGGTGGGGTGGATAGGAGTGGGGTAGGGTAGGGTGGGGTGGAGTGGGGTAAGGGTGGGGTGGATTGCAGTGGGGTAGGGTAGGGTGGGGTGGAGTGGGTTAGGGTGGGGTGGATTGGAGTGGGGTAGGGTAGGGTGGGGTCGAGTGGCGTAGGGTGGGGTGGATTGCAGCGGAGTAGGGTAGGGTGCAGTGGAGGGGGGGAAGGGGCGGTGGATTGGAGTGTGGTAGGGGAGGGTGGATTGGAGTGGGTTAGGGAGGGGTGGATTTGAGTGGGGTAGGGTGGGGTGGATTGTAGTGGGCTGGGGTAGGGTGGGATGGAGTGGGGTAGGGTGGGGAGGATTGGAGTGGGGTAGGGTGGGGTGTATTGGAGTGGGGTAGGGGGGGTGGAGTGGGGTAGGGTGGGGTGGATTGGAGTGGGGAAGAGTGGGGTGGAACGGAGTGGGGTAGGGTAGGGTGAGGTGGAGTGGAGAAGGGTGGAGAGGATTGGAGTGGGGTAGGGTGGGGTGGATTGGAGTGGGGTAGGGTGGGGTGGATTGGAGTGGGGTATGGTGGGGAGGATTGGAGTGGGGTAGGGTGGAGTGGATTGGAGTGGGGTAGGGTGGATTGGAGTGGGGGAGGGTGGGGTTGATTGGATGGGGTAGGGCGGGGTCGATTGGAGTGGGGTAGGGGGGAGGATTGGAGTGGGTAGGGCGGGGTGGATCGAAGTGGGGTAGGGTGGGGTTGGTTGGGGTGGGGTAGGGTGGATTGGACTGGGGTAGTTCAGAGTGGATTGGAGTGGGGTAGGGTGGGGTGGATTGGAGTGGGGTAGGTTGGAGTGGATTGGAGTGGGGTAGGGTAGGGTGGATTGGAGTGGGGTAGGGTGGGGTGGATTGGAGTGGGGTAGGGTGGGGTGGATTGGAGTGGGGTAGGGTGGGGTGGATTGGACTGGGGTTGGGTGGGGTGGATTGGACTGGGGTAGGGTTGGGTGGATTGGAGTGGGGTAGGGTTGGGAGGATTGGAGTGGGGTAGGGTGGGGTGGAATGGATTGGGGTAGAGTGGGGTGGAATGGAGTGGGGTAGGGTGGATTGCAGTGGGGTAGGTTGGGGTGGATTGGAGTGGGGTAGGGTGGGGTGGATTGGAGTGGGGTAGGGAAGGGTGGGGTGGAGTGGGATTGGGTGGGGTGGATTGGAGTGCGGTAGGGTGGGGTGGATTGTAGTGGGGTAGGGTGCGGTGGATTGGAGTTGGGAAGGGTGGGGTGGATCGGAGTGGGTTAGGGTAGGGTGGGGTGGAGTGGGGTAGGGTGGGGAGGATTGGAGTGGGGTAGGTTAGGGTGGGGTGGAGTGGGTTAGGGTGGGGTGGTTTGGAGTGGGGAGGGTGGGGTGGAGTGGGGTAGGTTGGGTGGATTGGAGTGGGGTAGGGTGGGGTGGATCGGAGTGGGGTAGGGTAGGGTGGGGTGGAGTGGGGTAGGGTGGGTGGATTGGAGTGGGGTAGAGTGGGGTGGATCGGAGTGGGTTAGGGTAGGGTGGGGTGGAGTGGGGTAGGGTGGGGAGGATTGGAGTGGGGTAGGGTAGGGTGGGGTGGAGTGGTTTAGGGTGGGGTGGATTGGAGTGGGGAGGTCGGGGTGGAGTGGGGTAGGGTGGGTGGATTGGAGTGGGGTAGGGTGGGGAGGATCGGAGTGGGGTAGGGTAGTGTGGAGTGGGGTAGGGTGGGGTGGATCGGAGTGGGGTAGGGTGGGGTTGGTTGGGGTGGGGTAGGGTGGATTGGAGTGGGGTAGGGTGGGGTGGATTTTAGAGGGGTAGGGTGGGTTGGATTGGAGTGGGGAAGGTTGGGTTGGATTGGAGTGGGGTAGGGAGGGGTGGATTGGAGTGGGGTAGGGTGGGGTGGATTGGAGTGGGGTAGTTCAGGGTGAATTGGAGTGGGGTAGGGTGGGGTGGATTGGAGTAGGGTAGGGTGGGATGCATTTTAGTGGGGTAGGGTGGGGTGGATTGGAGTGGGGTAGGTTGGAGTGGATTGGAGTGGGGTAGGGTAGGGTGGATTGGAGTGGGGTAGGGTGGGGTGGATTGGAGTGGGGTAGGGTGGGTTGGATTGGAGTAGGGTAGGGCGGGGTGGAGTGGGGTAGGGTTGGGAGGATTGTAGTGGGTTAGGGTTGGGTGGGGTGGAGTGGGGAAGGGTTGGGAGGATTGGAATGGGTTAGGGTGGGGTGGAATGGATTGGGGTAGAGTGCGGTGGAATGGAGTGGGGTAGGGTGGATTGCAGTGGGGTAGGGTGAGCTGGATTGGAGTGGGGTAGGGTGGGGTGTATTGGAGTGGAGTAGGGTAGGTTGGGGTGGAGTGGGTTTGGGTGGGGTGGATTGGAGTGGGGTAGGGTGGGGTGGATTGGAGTGGGGTAGGGTGGGTTGGATTGGACTGGGGTAGGGTGGGGTGGATTGGAGTGGGGTAGGGCGGGGTGGATTGGAGTGGGGTAGGGTTGGGTGCGGTGGAGTGGGGTAGGGTTGGGAGGATTGGAGTGGGTTAGGGTGGGGTGGAATGGATTGGGGTAGAGTGGGTTGGAATGGAGTGGGGTAGGGTGGATTGCAGTGGGGTAGGGTGGGGTGGATTGGAGTGGGGTAGGGTGGGGTGTATTGGAGTGGGGAAGGGTAGGTTGGGGTGGAGTGGGGTTGGGTGGGGTGGATTGGAGATGGGTAGGGTGGGGTGGATTGGAGTGGGGTAGGTCGAGGTGGATTGGAGTGGGGTAGGGTAGGGTGGGGTGGAGTGGGGTATTGTGGGGAGGATTGGAGTGGGGTAGGGTAGGGTGGGGTGGAGTGGGTTACGGTGGGGTGGATTGGAGTGGGGTAGGGTGGGTTGGATTGGAGTGGGGTGGGGTGGGGGGGATTGGAGTGGGGTAGGGTAGGTTGGATCGGAGTGGGGTACGGTGGGGTGGATTGGAGTGGGGTAGTGTGGGGTGGATTGGAGAAGGGTAGGGTGGGGTGGATCGGAGTGGGGTAGGGTAGGGTGGATTGGAGTGGGGTAGGGTAGGTTGGATCGGAGTGGGGTACGGTGGGTGGATTGGAGTGGGGTAGTGTGGGGTGGATTGGAGAAGGGTAGGGTGGGGTGGATTGGAGTGGGTAGGGTGGGGTGGATTGGAGAGGGATAGGGTGCGGTGGATTGGAGTGGGGTAGGGCGGGGTGGATTGGAGTGGGGTAGGGTGGGGTGGATTGGAGTGTGGTAGGGTAGGGTGGATGGAGTGGGGTAGGTAGGGGTTGATTGGAGTGGGGTAGGGTGAGGTGGATTGGAGTGGGGTAGGGTAGGGTGGGGTGGAGTGGGGTAGGGTGGGGTGGATTGGAGTGGGGTAGGGTGGGGAGGATTGGAGTGGGGTAGGGTGGGGTGGATTGGAGAGGGGTAGGTTGGGGTGGATTGGAGTGGGGTAGGGTGGGGTGGATCGGAGTGGGGTAGGTTGGGGTGGATTGGAGTGGGGTAGGGTGGGGTGTATCGGAGTGGGGTGGGGTGGATTGGAGTGGGGAAGGGTGGGGTGGATTGGAGTGGGGTAGGGTAGGGTGGGGTGGAGTGGGGTAGGGTGGGGTGGATTGGAGTGGGGTAGGGTGGGGTGGATTGGAGAGGGGTAGGTTGGGGTGGATTGGAGTGGGGTAGGGTGGGGTGGATCGGAGTGGGGTAGGTTGGGGTGGATTGGAGTGGGGTAGGGTGGGGTGTATCGGAGTGGGGTGGGGTGGATTGGAGTGGGGAAGGGTGGGGTGGATTGGAGTGGGGTAGGGTAGGGTGGGGTGGAGTGGGGTAGGGTGGGGTGGATTGGAGTGGGGTAGGGTGGGGTGGATTGGAGTGGGGTAGGGTAGGGTGGGGTGGAGGGGGTAGGGGTGTTAGATAGGAGTGTGGTAGGGTAGGGTGGATTGGAGTGGGTTAGGGAGGGGTGGATTGGAGTGGGGTAGGGTGGGGTGGATTGGAGTGGGGTAGGAGGGGTGGAGTTGGGTAGGGTGGGGTGGATTGGAGAGGGGAAGACTGGGGTGGATCGGAGTGGGGTAGGGTGGGGTGGATTGGAGTGGGGGAGGAGGGGGTGGAGTGGGGTAGGGTGGGGAGGATTGGAGTGGGGTAGGGTGGGGTGGATTGGAGTGGGGTAGGGTGGGGTGGATTGGAGTGGGGTAGGGTGGGGTGGATTGGAGTGGGGTAGGGTGGGGTGGATTGGAGTGGGTTAGGGTGGGGTGGATTGGAGTGGGTCGGTTGGATTGGTGAGTGGTAGGGTGGGGTGGATCGGAGTGGGGTGGGGTGGATTGGAGTGGGGTAGGGTGGCGTGGATTGGAGTGGGGTAGGGTGGGGTGGAATGGAGTGGGGTAGTGTGGGGTGGATTGGAGTGGGGTAGGTTGGGGTGGATTGGAGTGGGGTAGGGTAGGTTGGGGTGGCGTGAGGTAGGGTGGGGTGGATAGGAGTGGGGTAGGGTAGGGTGGGGTGGAGTGGGGTAAGGGTGGGGTGGATTGCAGTGGGGTAGGGTAGGGTGGGGTGGAGTGGGTTAGGGTGGGGTGGATTGGAGTGGGGTAGGGTAGGGTGGGGTCGAGTGGCGTAGGGTGGGGTGGATTGCAGCGGAGTAGGGTAGGGTGCAGTGGAGGGGGGGGTAGGGGCGGTGGATTGGAGTGTGGTAGGGGAGGGTGGATTGGAGTGGGTTAGGGAGGGGTGGATTTGAGTGGGGTAGGGTGGGGTGGATTGTAGTGGGCTGGGGTAGGGTGGGATGGAGTGGGGTAGGGTGGGGAGGATTGGAGTGGGGTAGGGTGGGGTGTATTGGAGTGGGGTAGGGGGGGTGGAGTGGGGTAGGGTGGGGTGGATTGGAGTGGGGAAGAGTGGGGTGGATTGGAGTGGGGTATGGTGGGGAGGATTGGAGTGGGGGTAGGGTGGAGTGGATTGGAGTGGGGTAGGGTGGATTGGAGTGGGGGAGGGTGGGGTTGATTGGATGGGGTAGGGCGGGGTCGATTGGAGTGGGGTAGGGGGGAGGATTGGAGTGGGTAGGGCGGGGTGGATCGAAGTGGGGTAGGGTGGGGTTGGTTGGGGTGGGGTAGGGTGGATTGGACTGGGGTAGTTCAGAGTGGATTGGAGTGGGGTAGGGTGGGGGTGGATTGGAGTGGGGTAGGTTGGAGTGGATTGGAGTGGGGTAGGGTAGGGTGGATTGGAGTGGGGTAGGGTGGGGTGGATTGGAGTGGGGTAGGGTGGGGTGGATTGGAGTGGGGTAGGGTGGGGGTGGATTGGACTGGGGTTGGGTGGGGTGGATTGGAGTGGGGTAGGGTGGGGTGGATTGGAGTGGGGTAGGAGGGGTGGAGTTGGGTAGGGTGGGGTGGATTGGAGAGGGGAAGACTGGGGTGGATCGGAGTGGGGTAGGGTGGGGTGGATTGGAGTGGGGGAGGAGGGGGTGGAGTGGGGTAGGGTGGGGAGGATTGGAGTGGGGTAGGGTGGGGTGGATTGGAGTGGGGTAGGGTGGGGTGGATTGGAGTGGGGTAGGGTGGGGTGGATTGGAGTGGGGTAGGGTGGGGTGGATTGGAGTGGGTTAGGGTGGGGTGGATTGGAGTGGGTCGGTTGGATTGGTGAGTGGTAGGGTGGGGTGGATCGGAGTGGGGTGGGGTGGATTGGAGTGGGGTAGGGTGGCGTGGATTGGAGTGGGGTCGGGTGGGGTGGAATGGAGTGGGGTAGTGTGGGGTGGATTGGAGTGGGGTAGGTTGGGGTGGATTGGAGTGGGGTAGGGTAGGTTGGGGTGGCGTGAGGTAGGGTGGGGTGGATAGGAGTGGGGTAGGGTAGGGTGGGGTGGAGTGGGGTAAGGGTGGGGTGGATTGCAGTGGGGGTAGGGTAGGGTGGGGTGGAGTGGGTTAGGGTGGGGTGGATTGGAGTGGGGTAGGGTAGGGTGGGGTCGAGTGGCGTAGGGTGGGGTGGATTGCAGCGGAGTAGGGTAGGGTGCAGTGGAGGGGGGGTAGGGGCGGTGGATTGGAGTGTGGTAGGGGAGGGTGGATTGGAGTGGGTTAGGGAGGGGTGGATTTGAGTGGGGTAGGGTGGGGTGGATTGTAGTGGGCTGGGGTAGGGTGGGATGGAGTGGGGTAGGGTGGGGAGGATTGGAGTGGGGTAGGGTGGGGTGTATTGGAGTGGGGTAGGGGGGGTGGAGTGGGGTAGGGTGGGGTGGATTGGAGTGGGGAAGAGTGGGGTGGATTGGAGTGGGGTATGGTGGGGAGGATTGGAGTGGGGTAGGGTGGAGTGGATTGGAGTGGGTAGGGTGGATTGGAGTGGGGGAGGGTGGGGTTGATTGGATGGGGTAGGGCGGGGTCGATTGGAGTGGGGTAGGGGGGAGGATTGGAGTGGGTAGGGCGGGGTGGATCGAAGTGGGGTAGGGTGGGGTTGGTTGGGGTGGGGTAGGGTGGATTGGACTGGGGTAGTTCAGAGTGGATTGGAGTGGGGTAGGGTGGGGTGGATTGGAGTGGGGTAGGTTGGAGTGGATTGGAGTGGGGTAGGGTAGGGTGGATTGGAGTGGGGTAGGGTGGGGTGGATTGGAGTGGGGTAGGGTGGGGTGGATTGGAGTGGGGTAGGGTGGGGTGGATTGGACTGGGGTTGGGTGGGGTGGATTGGAGTGGGGTAGGGTTGGGTGGATTGGAGTGGGGTAGGGTTGGGAGGATTGGAGTGGGGTAGGGTGGGGTGGAATGGATTGGGGTAGAGTGGGGTGGAATGGAGTGGGGTAGGGTGGATTGCAGTGGGGTAGGTTGGGGTGGATTGGAGTGGGGTAGGGTGGGGTGGATTGGAGTGGGGTAGGGAAGGGTGGGGTGGAGTGGGATTGGGTGGGGTGGATTGGAGTGCGGTAGGGTGGGGTGGATTGTAGTGGGGTAGGGTGCGGTGGATTGGAGTTGGGAAGGGTGGGGTGGATCGGAGTGGGTTAGGGTAGGGTGGGGTGGAGTGGGGTAGGGTGGGGAGGATTGGAGTGGGGTAGGTTAGGGTAGGGTGGAGTGGGTTAGGGTGGGGTGGTTTGGAGTGGGGAGGGTGGGGTGGAGTGGGGTAGGTTGGGTGGATTGGAGTGGGGTAGGGTGGGGTGGATCGGAGTCGGGTAGGGTAGGGTGGGGTGGAGTGGGGTAGGGTGGGTGGATTGGAGTGGGGTAGAGTGGGGTGGATCGGAGTGGGTTAGGGTAGGGTGGGGTGGAGTGGGGTAGGGTGGGGAGGATTGGAGTGGGGTAGGGTAGGGTGGGGTGGAGTGGTTTAGGGTGGGGTGGATTGGAGTGGGGAGGTCGGGGTGGAGTGGGGTAGGGTGGGTGGATTGGAGTGGGGTAGGGTGGGGAGGATCGGAGTGGGGTAGGGTAGTGTGGAGTGGGGTAGGGTGGGGTGGATCGGAGTGGGGTAGGGTGGGGTTGGTTGGGGTGGGGTAGGGTGGATTGGAGTGGGGTAGGGTGGGGTGGATTTTAGAGGGGTAGGGTGGGTTGGATTGGAGTGGGGAAGGTTGGGTTGGATTGGAGTGGGGTAGGGAGGGGTGGATTGGAGTGGGGTAGGGTGGGGTGGATTGGAGTGGGGTAGTTCAGGGTGAATTGGAGTGGGGTAGGGTGGGGTGGATTGGAGTAGGGTAGGGTGGGATGCATTTTAGTGGGGTAGGGTGGGGTGGATTGGAGTGGGGTAGGTTGGAGTGGATTGGAGTGGGGTAGGGTAGCGTGGATTGGAGTGGGGTAGGGTGGGGTGGATTGGAGTGGGGTAGGGTGGGTTGGATTGGAGTAGGGTAGGGCGGGGTGGAGTGGGGTAGGGTTGGGAGGATTGTAGTGGGTTAGGGTTGGGTGGGGTGGAGTGGGGAAGGGTTGGGAGGATTGGAATGGGTTAGGGTGGGGTGGAATGGATTGGGGTAGAGTGCGGTGGAATGGAGTGGGGTAGGGTGGATTGCAGTGGGGTAGGGTGAGCTGGATTGGAGTGGGGTAGGGTGGGGTGTATTGGAGTGGAGTAGGGTAGGTTGGGGTGGAGTGGGTTTGGGTGGGGTGGATTGGAGTGGGGTAGGGTGGGGTGGATTGGAGTGGGGTAGGGTGGGTTGGATTGGACTGGGGTAGGGTGGGGTGGATTGGAGTGGGGTAGGGCGGGGTGGATTGGAGTGGGGTAGGGTTGGGTGCGGTGGAGTGGGGTAGGGTTGGGAGGATTGGAGTGGGTTAGGGTGGGGTGGAATGGATTGGGGTAGAGTGGGTTGGAATGGAGTGGGGTAGGGTGGATTGCAGTGGGGTAGGGTGGGGTGGATTGGAGTGGGGTAGGGTGGGGTGTATTGGAGTGGGGAAGGGTAGGTTGGGGTGGAGTGGGGTTGGGTGGGGTGGATTGGAGATGGGTAGGGTGGGGTGGATTGGAGTGGGGTAGGTCGAGGTGGATGGAGTGGGGTAGGGTAGGGTGGGGTGGAGTGGGGTATTGTGGGGAGGATTGGAGTGGGGTAGGGTAGGGGTGGGGTGGAGTGGGTTACGGTGGGGTGGATTGGAGTGGGGTAGGGTGGGTTGGATTGGAGTGGGGTGGGGTGGGGGGATTGGAGTGGGGTAGGGTAGGTTGGATCGGAGTGGGGTACGGTGGGGTGGATTGGAGTGGGGTAGTGTGGGGTGGATTGGAGAAGGGTAGGGTGGGGTGGCTCGGAGTGGGGTAGGGTAGGGTGGATTGGAGTGGGGTAGGGTAGGTTGGATCGGAGTGGGGTACGGTGGGGTGGATTGGAGTGGGGGTAGTGTGGGGTGGATTGGAGAAGGGTAGGGTGGGGTGGATTGGAGTGGGTAGGGTGGGGTGGATTGGAGAGGGATAGGGTGCGGTGGATTGGAGTGGGGTAGGGCGGGGTGGATTGGAGTGGGGTAGGGTGGGGTGGATTGGAGTGTGGTAGGGTAGGGTGGATGGAGTGGGGTAGGTAGGGGTTGATTGGAGTGGGGTAGGGTGAGGTGGATTGGAGTGGGGTAGGGTAGGGTGGGGTGGAGTGGGGTAGGGTGGGGTGGATTGGAGTGGGGTAGGGTGGGGAGGATTGGAGTGGGGTAGGGTGGGGTGGATTGGAGAGGGGTAGGTTGGGGTGGATTGGAGTGGGGTAGGGTGGGGTGGATCGGAGTGGGGTAGGTTGGGGTGGATTGGAGTGGGGAAGGGTGGGGTGGATTGGAGTGGGGTAGGGTAGGGGTGGGGTGGAGTGGGGTAGGGTGGGGTGGATTGGAGTGGGGTAGGGTGGGGGTGGATTGGAGAGGGGTAGGTTGGGGTGGATTGGAGTGGGGTAGGGTGGGGTGGATCGGAGTGGGGTAGGTTGGGGTGGATTGGAGTGGGGTAGGGTGGGGTGTATCGGAGTGGGGTGGGGTGGATTGGAGTGGGGAAGGGTGGGGTGGATTGGAGTGGGGTAGGGTAGGGTGGGGTGGAGTGGGGTAGGGTGGGGTGGATTGGAGTGGGGTAGGGTGGGGTGGATTGGAGTGGGGTAGGGTGGGGTGGAGGGGGTAGGGGTGTTAGATAGGAGTGTGGTAGGGTAGGGTGGATTGGAGTGGGTTAGGGAGGGGTGGATTGGAGTGGGGTAGGGTGGGGTGGATTGGAGTGGGGTAGGAGGGGTGGAGTTGGGTAGGGTGGGGTGGATTGGAGAGGGGAAGACTGGGGTGGATCGGAGTGGGGTAGGGTGGGGTGGATTGGAGTGGGGTAGGAGGGGGTGGAGTGGGGTAGGGTGGGGAGGATTGGAGTGGGGTAGGGTGGGGTGGATTGGAGTGGGGTAGGGTGGGGTGGATGGGAGTGGGGTATGGTGGGGAGGATTGGAGTGGGATAGCGTGTGGTGGATTGGAGTGGGGTAGGGTGGATTGGAGTGGGGAGGTTCGGGGTGGATTGGAGTGGGGGAGGGTGGGGTGGATTTTAGTGGGGTAGGGTGGGGTGGATTGGAGAGGGGTAGGGTGGGGTGGATTGGCGTGGGGTAGGATTGGGTGGATTGGAGTGGGGTAGGGTGGGGTGGATTGGAGTGGGGTAGGGTGGGGTGGATTGGAGTGGGGTAGGGTGGGTTGGATTGGAGTGGGTTAGGATAGGGTGGATTGGAGTGGGGTAGGGTGGGGTGGATTGGAGTGGGGTAGGGTGGGGTGGATTGGAGTGGGGTAGGGTGGGGTGGCTTGGAGTGGGGTAGGGTGGGGTGGATTGGAGTGGGGTAGGGTGGGGTGGATTGGAGTGGGGTAGGGTGGGGTGGATCGGAGTGGGGTGGGGTGGATTGGAGTGGGGTAGGGGTAGGGTGGGATGGAGTGGGGTAGGGTGGGGTGGATTGGAGAGGGGTAGGGTAGGGTGGGGTGGAGTGGGGTAGGGTGGGGTGGCTTGGAGTGGGGTAGGGTGGGGTGGGATGGAGTGGGGTAGGGTGGGGTGGATTGGAGAGGGGTAGGGTAGAGTGGGTGGAGTGGGGTAAGGTGGGGTGGATTGGAGTGGGGTAGGGTTTGGTGTATTGGCGTGGGGTCGGGTAGGTTGGGTTGGAGTGGGGTTGGGTGGGGTGGATTGGAGTGGGGTAGGGTGGGGTGGATTGGAGTGGTGTAGGGTGGGGTGGATTGGAGATGGGTAGGGTGGGGTGGATTGGAGTGGGCTAGGTCGAGGTGGATTGGAGTGGGGTAGGGTAGGGTGCATTGGAGTGGGGTAGGGAGGGGTGGATTGGTGTGGGGTAGGTTGGGGTGGATTGGAGTGGGGTAGGGTTGGGTGGGGTGGAGTGGGGTAGGGTGGGGCGGATTGGACTGGGGTAGAGTGGGGTGGATTGGAGTGGGGTAGGGTGGATTGCAGCAGGGTAGGTTGGGGTGGATTGGGGTAGGGTGGGGTGGATTGGAGTGGGGTAGGGTGGATTGCAGCAGGGCAGGTTGGGGTGGATTGGGGTAGGGTGGGGTGGATTGGAGTGGGGTAGGGTGGGGTGGATTGGAGAGGGGTAGGTTGGGGTGGATTGGAGTGGGTTATGGCGGGGTGGATTGGAGTGGGGTAGGGTGGGGTGGATTGGAGTGGGGTAGTGTGGATTGGAGTGGGGTAGGGTGGGGTGGATTGGAGAGGGGTAGTGTGGGGTGGATTGGAGTGGGGTATGGCGGTGTGGATTGGAGTGGGGTAGGGTGGGGTGGAGTGGGGTAGGGTGGATTGGAGTGGGGTAGGGTGGGGTGGATTGGAGTGGGGTAGGGAGGGGTGGATTGCTGTGGGGTAGGGTGGATTGGAGTGGGGTAGGGTGGGGAGGATTGGAGTGGGGTAGGGCGGGGTGGAGTGGGGTAGGGTGGGGTGGATTGGAGTGGGGTAGGGTGGGGTGGATTAGAGTGGGGTAGGGTTGGGTGGATTGGAGTGGGGTAGAGTGGGGTGGATTGGAGTGGGGTAGGGTGGGGTGGAGTGGGGTCGGGTGGGGTGGATTGGAGTGGGTTCTGGTTGGGTGGATTGGCGTGGGGTAGGGTGGGGTGGAGTGGGGTAGGGTGGGGAGGATTGGAGTGGGGTCGGGTGGGGTGGCTTGGATTGGGGTCGGGTGGGGTGGATCGGAGTGGGGTAGGGTGGGGTGGATTGGCGTGAAGTCGGGTGGGGTGGATTGGATTGGGGTAGGGCGGGGTGGATTGGAGTGGGGTAGGGTAGGGTGGAGTGGGGTAGGGTGGGGTGTCTTGGCGTGGTCTAGTGTGGGGTGGAGTGGGGTCGGGTGGGGAGGATTGGAGTGGTGTAGGGTGGGGTGGATTGGAGTGGGGTAGGGTGGGGTGGATCGGAGTGGGGTAGGGTGGGGTGGATCGGAGTGGGGTAGGGCGGGGGTGGATTGGAGTGGGGTAGGGTGGGGTGGATTGGAGTGGGGTAGGGTGTGGTGGATTGGAGTGGGGTAGGGTGGGCTGGATTGGAGTGGGGTAGGGTGGGGTGGAGTTGGGTAGGGTGGATTGGAGTGGGGTAGGGTGGATTGGAGTGGGGTAGGGTGGGGTGGATCGGAGTGGGGTAGGGTGGATTGGAGTGGGGTAGGGTGGGGTGGAGTTGAGTGGGTTAGGGTGGGGTGGAGTGGGGTAGGGTGGATTGGAGTGGGGTACGGCGGGGTGGATTGGAGTGTGGTAGGGTGGGGTGGATTGGAGTGGGGTAGGGTCGGGTGGAGTTGGGTAGGGTGGATTGGAGTGGGGTAGGGTGGATTGGAGTGGGGTAGGGTGGGTGGATCGGAGTGGGGTAGGGTGGATTGGAGTGGGGTAGGGTGGGGTGGATCGGAGTGGGGTAGGGTGGATTGGAGTGGGGTAGGGCGGGGTGGAGTTGAGTGGGTTAGGGTGGGGTGGAGTGGGGTAGGGTGGATTGGAGTGGGGTACGGCGGGGTGGATTGGAGTGTGGTAGGGTGGGGTGGATTGGAGTGGGGTAGGGTGGGGTGGATTGGTGTCGGGTGGGGTGGATTGGAGTGAGGTACGGCGGGGTGGATTGGAGTGGGGTAGGGTGGGGTGGATTGGTGTCGGGTGGGGTGGATTGGAGTGAGGTACGGCGGGGTGGATTGGAGTGGGGTAGGGTGGGGTGGAGTGGGGTAGGGTGGGGTGGATTGGAGTGGGGTAAGTCGGGGTGGATTGGAGTGGGGTAGGCTGGGGTGGTTTGGAGTGGGGAAGGGTGGGGTGGATTGGAGTGGGGTAGGGTGGGGTGGATCGGAGTGGGGTAGGGTGGGTTGGATTGGAGTGGGTTAGGGTGGGATGGATTGGAGTGGGGCAGGGTGGGGTGGATTGGAGTGGGGTAGGGTGGGGTGGATCGGAGTGGGGTAGGGTGGGTTGGCTTGGCGTGGGGTAGGGTGGGGTGGATCGGAGTGGGGTAGGGTCGGGTGGAGTGGTGTAGGGTGGGGTGGCTTTGAGTGGGGTAGGGTGAGGTGGAGTGGGGTAGGGTGGGGTGGAGTGGTGTAGGGTGGGGTGGATTGGAGAGGGGTAGGGTGGGTTGGAGTGGGGTAGGGTGGGGTGGATTGGAGTGGGGAGGGCGGGGTGAAGTGGGGTGGGGTAGGGTGTGGTGGATCGGAGTGGGGTAGGGTGGGGTGGATTGGAGAGGGGTAGGGTGGGTTGGAGTGGGGTAGGGTGGGGTGGATTGGACTGGGGGTAGGGTGGGTTGGAGTGGGGTAGGGTGGGGTGGCTTGGAGGTGGGGTAGGGTGGGTTGGAGTGGGTAGGGTGGGGTGGATTGGAGTGGGGGTAGAGTGGGGTGGATTGGAGTGGGTTAGGGTGGGGTGGATTGGAGTGTGGAAGGTTGGGGTGGATTGGAGTGGGGTAGGGTGGGGTGGATTGGAGTGGGGTAGGGTGGGGTGGATTGGAGTGGGGTAGGGTGGATTGGAGTGGGGTCGGGTGAGGTGGCTTGGAGTGGGGTAGGGTGGATTGGAGTGGGGTACGGGTGGGGTGGATTGGAGTGGGGGTAGGGTGGGGTGGATTGGAGCGGGGTAGGGTGGGGTGGCTCGGAGTGGGGTAGGGTGGGGTGGATCGGAGTGGGGTAGGGTGGATTGGAGCGGGGTAGGGTGGGGTGGATCGGAGTGGGGTAGGGTGAGGGGCTGGATTGGAGCGGGGTAGGGTGGGGTGGATCGGAGTGGGGTAGGGCGAGGGGCTGGATTGGAGTGGGTTAGGGTGGGGTGGAGTGATGTCGGGTGGGTTGGATCGGAGTGGGGTAGGGCGAGGGGCTGGATTGGAGCGGGGCAGGGCGGAGCAGATCCGATGGGCCGATTGGCCTAATTTTTGCTCCTGCGTCTTATGGTGTTAGGTGGGGCACCGCCTGAGGAATTGTGCTTGCAGCTTTTGAAGCTCCTGTGAAGTGACGACGGTGGAGCAGCCTGGCCCTCCTCATCCTCTTACCTTTGTTCAAGCTGACAAGGTTGGAGGGGTCATGGTGGGGGCATTTAGTCAACGACTCATGCGCGGGATTATGGCCATCACCCTCCCTGAGACCGGCCCTTGAGTTCGGTCATCTTCATTGTTAGGGGCGCACGTTGATAAGACCACAAGACCATAAGGCGTAGGGGCAGAAATGAGGGCCGATCGGCCCATCGAGTCCGCTCCGCCATTCAATCACGGCTGGTAAGTTACTCAACCCCATTCTCCTGCCTTCTCCCCGTAACCTTTGACCCCCCTTACCAATCAGGAACCGATCTATCTCGGTCTTAAATACACTCAATGACCCGGCCTCCACAGCCTTCTGTGGCAATGAGTTCCATAGATTCCCCACTCTCTGGCTGAAGAAGCTTCTCCTCATCTTTACAGAAGACTGGTTCAGCCCCAGCTGGAGTATCGGGTCCACTTCCGGCACCTCCACAACCCACCCCTCCCCAACACCCCCCCCATTCACCGCCCCCCCCCCCCCCCCCCCCCAACTCCCCCCGCCACTTTAGCAAGGTCCTGGAAGGCGTTAGAGAGGCCTCATGGCAATGGCTTTGAGGATGTGGGGGATTCAGTGAATGTGGAGCGAAGGAGCAGGCGCAAGCGTGGACCATTCGGCCCATCGAGCCTTGTCTGCCATTCAATACGGCCGTGGCTGATCTTGGGCTGTGTCTCCCGCTCCCCGCGTGTCCCTCGGTTTCCCCAAGACCCCAGACCCGTCCATCCCGGCCCTCACTGTCTTCAACGAAGGAGCATCCGCAACCCTTCTGGGGTAGAGAATTCCAAAGACTCACAACCCTTTGAGCGAAGACGTTCTTCCTCATCTCGGTCCTAAACGATCGGCCCCTTATCCTGAGACTGTGTCTCCCCACCGCCGCCCCCCCCACCCCCCCCGAGATTCCACCCCCCCCTCCACCAACCAGCGGGAACGATCTCTCAGCATCCACCCCGGTCAAACCCCATTCAGGATCTTCTAGGAATCGATGGGATCGCCTCTCGTTCTTCCAAACTCCAGGGAACATCGGACCAGTTTGCCCAGCTCTGGACGGGACTGGAGAAGCTGGGACCCTTCCCCTCGGAGCAGGAGGAGGCCACTCAGCCCCTCAGTCCTGCTCACCCCATTCAATACGATTCTGGCTGAGCTGATCGTAACCTCAACCCCACATTCCTGCCTCCCCTCCCCCACTCCCCACCCCCGAAAACCCATCGCCCCCCCCACCCCGCCACTCCTCGTTCATCATGAATCTATTCATGAACATTCAGAGACTCTGCTCCCACCGCCTTTCGAGGAAGAGAGTTCCAGAGACTCACCCCCACCCCCTTATGTTTAAACAGTGACACCCCCCCCACTCCCCGCCCCCCCTCGTTCTAGATTCTCCCACAAGAGGAAACATCTTCTCCGCACCCACCCTGTCGAGACCCCCCTCAGGATCTTATAGGTTTCGATCGAGCCGCCTCTCACTCTTCTAAACTCCAGCGGATACAAGCCCGGCCTGTCCGACCTTTCCTGATAAGACAACCCCGCCCGTTCGGGGCGTCAGTCTGGTTAAATCTTCTCTGAACGGCTTCCAACGCGTTTACACCCTCCCTTAAATAAGGAGACCAGTACCCTGTAAGACCACATCTGGAGTACTGTGTCTCGTACCTCCCTTAAATAAGGGGACCAGTGCTGTACACAGTACTCCAGATGTGGTCTCACCAGTGTCCTGTAAGACATCTGGAGTACTGTGTCTAGTACTTCCTTAAATAAGGGGACCAGTGCTGTACACAGTGCTCCAGATGTGGTCTCACCAGTGTCCTGTAAGACCACATCTGGAGTACTGTGTCTAGTACTTCCTTAAATAAGGAGACCAGTGCTGTACACAGTGCTCCAGATGTGGTCTCACCAGTGTCTTGTAAGACCACATCTGGAGTACTGTGTCTAGTACTTCCCTTAAATAAGGAGACCAGTGCTGTACACAGTACTCCAGATGTGGTCTCACCAGTGTCCTGTAAGACATCTGCAGTACTGTGTCTAGTACTTCCTTAAATAAGGAGACCAGTGCTGTACACAGTGCTCCAGATGTGGTCTCACCAGTATCCTGTAAGATCACATCTGGAGTACTGTGTCTCGTACCTCCCTTAAATAAGGGGACCAGTGCTGTACACAGTGCTCCAGATGTGGTCTCACCAGTGTCCTGTAAGACCACATCTGGAGTACTGTGTCTAGTACTTCCCCTAAATAAGGAGACCAGTGCTGTATACAGTGCTCCAGATGTGGTCTCACCAGTGTCCTGTAAGACCACAACTGGAGTACTGTGTCTCGTACCTCCCTTAAATAAGGGGACCAGTGCTGTACACAGTGCTCCAGATGTGGTCTCACCAGTGTCCTGTAAGACCACATCTGGAGTACTGTGTCTCGCAGTTCCCTTAAATAAGGGGACCAGTGCTGTACACAGTGCTCCAGATGTGGTCTCACCAGTGCCCTGTAAGACCACATCTGGAGCACTGTGTCTAGTACCTCCCTTAAATAAGGGGACCAGTGCTGTACACAGTGCTCCAGATGTGGTCTCACCAGTGTCCTGTAAGACCACATCTGGAGTACTGTGTCTAGTACTTCCCTTAAATAAGGAGACCAGTGCTGTACACAGTGCTCCAGATGTGGACTCACCAGTGTCCTGTAAGACCACATCTGGAGTACTGTGTCTAGTACCTCCCTTAAATAAGGGGACCAGTGCTGTACACAATGCTCCAGATGTGGTCTCACCAGTGTCCTGTAAGACCACATCTGGAGTACTGTGTCTAGTACTTCCCTTAAATAAGGAGACCAGTGCTGTACACAGTGCTCCAGATGTGGTCTCACCAGTGTCCTGTAAGACCACATTTGGAGTACTGTGTCTAGTACCTCCCTTAAATAAGGAGACCAGTGCTGTACACAGTGCTCCAGATGTGGTCTCACCAGTGTCCTGTAAGACCACATCTGGAGTACTGTGTCTAGTACTTCCCTTAAATAAGGGGACCAGTGCTGTACACAGTGCTCCAGATGTGGTCTCACCAGAGTCCTGTAAGACTACATCTGGAGTACTGTGTCTAGTACTTCCTTAAATAAGGAGACCAGTGCTGTACACAGTACTCCAGATGTGGTCTTACAGGACTCTGGTGAGACCACATCTGGAGCACTGTGTACAGCACTGGTCCCCTTATTTAAGGGAACTATGAGACACGGTACTCCAGATGTGGTCTTACAGGGCACTGGTGAGACCACATCTGG
>JANJGN010003615.1:0-42731 GCA_026770705.1 Isurus oxyrinchus | reverse complement strand
CACCACCCTCTCTCCTCCACTCTCTCCCCACCCTCTCCCCCCTCACACTCTCCGCCCCGCCCTCTCCCGCTCACACTCTCTCCCCGACCTCACCCCCTCACATGCTCTCCCCTCCCTCTCCCCCTCACACTCTCTCCCCGCCCTCTCCCCCTCACACTCTGTCCCTGCCATCTCCCGCTCACACTCTCTCCCCGCCCTCTCCTCCTCACAATCTCTCCCCGCCCTCTCCCCCTCACACTCTCTCCCCGCCCTCTCCCCCTCACACTATCTGCCCACCCTCTCGCGCTCACCCTCTCTCCCCTCCCTCTCCCCCTCACACTCTCTACCCGCCCTCACCCTCTCACACTCTCTCCCCGCCCTACTCCCCTCACAATCTCAGCCCGCCCTCTCCTGTCACACTCTCCCGCCGCCCTATACCCCTCACACTCTCTCCCCGCCCTCTCCCCTCACACTCACTCCCCGCCCTATTCCCCTCACACTCTCTCCCCACCCTCTCCCCTCACACTCTCTCCTCGCCCTCTCCCCCTCACACTCTCTCCCCGCCCTCTGCACCTCACACTCCCTCCCCGCCCTCTCCCCTTCACACGCTCTCCCCGCCCTATTCCCCTCACACTATCTCCCCGCCCTCTCCCCTTACACGCACTCTACTCCCTCTCCACTCACACTCTCTCGCCGCCCACACCCCCTCACACTCTCTCCCCACTCTCTCCCCGCCCTTTCCCCTCGCACTATCTGCCCGCCCTCTCCCGCTCACCCTCTCTCCACACCCTCTCCACCTCACACTCTCACGCTGCCCTCGCCCCCTCACACTCTCTCCCCGCCCTATTCCCCTCACAATCTCAGCCCGCCCTCTCCCGTGACACTCTCTCCCCACCCTCTCCCCTCACACTCTCTCCCCGCCCTCTCCCCCTCACACTCTCTCCCTCCCATCTCCCCCTCACACTCTCTCCCCGCCCTCTCCCCTCACATTCTCTCCCCACCCTCTCCCCTCACACTCTCTCCCCCACTCTCTCCCCTTAAACTCTCTACCCGCCCTCTCGCCCTCACACTCTCTCCCCACCCTATTCCCCACACGCTCTCTCACTGCCCTCTGACCCTCACACTCTCTCCCTGCCCTCTCCCCCTCACAGTCTCTCCCCATCCTCTCCCCCTCACACTCGTTCTCTCTCCCTCACACTTGCTCTCTCCCACCGTACACTCACTCTCTCCCCTCCCCTCATGCTCACTCCTCACCCTTCTTACTCCCTCACCAACCAATTCCTCTGACACTCTCTCCTCGTCCACTCACCCTCACACTGTCTCCCCACTCTCTACCTCACTCTCACCCCAACTTCACCCCTCACACTCTCTCCCCTGACATCTCCCCCTCACGCTCTCTCCCCACTCTCACCCCTCACACTCTCTCCCCACCCTCTCCACCTCACAGTCTCTCCTGACACTCTCCCCCTCTAACTCTCTCCCCACTCTCTCCCCCTCACTCTCTCTCACCACCCTCTACCCCTCTCACTCTCGACCCGCCCTCTCCCCCTCACACTGTCTCACCACCCTCTCTCCTCCACTCTCTCCCCACCCTCTCCCCCCTCACACTCTCGCCCCGCCCTCTCCCGCTCACACTCTCTCCCCGACCTCACCCCCTCACATGCTCTCCCCCTCCCTCTCCCCCTCACACTCTCTCCCCGCCCTCTCCCCCTCACACTCTGTCCCTGCCATCTCCCGCTCACACTCTCTCCCCGCCCTCTCCTCCTCACAATCTCTCCCCGCCCCTCTCCCCCTCACACTCTCTCCCCGCCCTCTCCCCCTCACACTATCTGCCCACCCTCTCGCGCTCACCCTCTCTCCCCCTCCCTCTCCCCCTCACACTCTCTACCCCGCCCTCACCCCCTCACACTCTCTCCCCGCCCTACTCCCCTCACAATCTCAGCCCGCCCTCTCCTGTCACACTCTCCCGCCGCCCTATACCCCTCACACTCTCTCCCCGCCCTCTCCCCTCACACTCACTCCCCGCCCTATTCCCCTCACACTCTCTCCCCACCCTCTCCCCACACACTCTCTCCTCGCCCTCTCCCCCTCACACTCTCTCCCCGCCCTCTGCACCTCACACTCCCTCCCCGCCCTCTCCCCTTCACACGCTATCCCCGCCCTATTCCCCCTCACACTATCTCCCCGCCCTCTCCCCTTACACGCACTCTACTCCCTCTCCACTCACACTCTCTCGCCGCCCTCTCCCCCTCACACTCTCTCCCCACTCTCTCCCCTTACACTCTCTCCCCCAACCCCTCCCCGTCACATTCTCTCCTCACTCACTCCCCTTACACACTCTCCGCCGCCCTCTCCACCTCACACTCTCTCCCCAGCCTATTCCCCTCACATTCTCTCTCGGCCCTCTCCCCCTCACACTCTCTCCCCATCCTCTCCCCTTCACAACTCGTTCTCTCACCCTCACACTTGCTCTCTCCCCACCGCACACTCACTCTCTCCCCTCCCTCTCCGCTCACAATCTCTCCCTGCCCTCTCCCCCTCACACTCTCTCCCCACTCTCTCCCCTTACACTCTCTCCCCGCCCTCAGCCCCGCACACACTCTCCCCGCCCTCTCCCCCTCACACTCTTGCCAAGCCCTCTCCCGCTCACACCCTCTCCCTGCCCTCTCCCCTCACACACTCTCCCCGCCCTCTCCTCCTCACAATCTCTCCCCCGCCCTCTCCCCCTCACACTCTCTCCCCGCCCTCTCTACCTCACATTATCTGCCCGCCCTCTCCTGCCCAACATCTCTCCCCATCCTCTCCCCCTCACACTCTCTCCCCACCCTCTCCCCCTCACAATCTCTCCCCGCCCTATTCCCCTAACACTCTCACTCCCCCTCTCCCGTCACTCTCTCACTCCGCCCTCTCCCTTCACACTCTCTCCCCGTCCTCACCCCCTCACACGCTCTCCCCTCCCTCTCCCCATCAAACTCTCTCCCCACCCTCTCCCCCTGACATACTCTGCCTGCCCTCTCCTGCTCACACTCTCTCCCCACCCTCTCCCCCTCACACTCTCTCCCCACTCTCTCCCCTTACACTCTCTCCCCAACCCCTCCCCGTCACACTCTCTCCTCACTCACTCCCCTTACACACTCTCGCCGCCCTCTCCACCTCACACTCTCTCCCCAGCCTATTCCCCTCACATTCTCTCTCGGCCCTCTCCCCCTCACACTCTCTCCGTGCCCTCTCCCCTTCACAAGCTCTCCCCATCCTCTCCCCCTCACACTCGTTCTCTCTCCCTCACACTTTCACTCTCCCCACCGCACACTCACTCTCTCCCTCCCCTCACACTCCCTCCCCGCCCTCTCCTCCTCACACGCTCTCCCTGCCCTATTCCCCTCACACTATCTCCCCGCCCTCTCCCCTTACACGCACTCTACTCCCTCTCCACTCACACTCTCTCGCCGCCCTCCTCCCCCTCACACTCTCTCCCCACTCTCTCCCCTTACACTCTCTCCCCAACCCCTCCCCATCACACTCTCTCCTCACTCACTCCCCTTACACACTCTCGCCGCCCTCCTCCACCTCACACTCTCTCCCCAGCCTATTCCCCTCACATTCTCTCTCGGCCCTCTCCCCCTCACACTCTCTCCCCATCCTCTCCCCTTCACACTCGTTCTCTCGCCCTCACACTTGCTCTCTCCCCACCGCACACTCACTCTCTCCCCTCCCTCTCCGCTCACAATCTCTCCCTGCCCTCTCCCCCTCACACTCTCTCCCCACTCTCTCCCCTTACACTCTCTCCCCACCCTCAGCCCTGCACACACTCTCCCCGCCCTCTCCCCCTCACACTCTTGCCAGGCCCTCTCCCGCTCACACTCTCTCCCTGCCCTCTCCCCTCACACACTCTCCCCGCCCTCTCCACCTCACACTCTCTCCCCAGCTTATTCCCCTCACATTCTCTCTCGGCCCTCTCCCCCTCACACTCTCTCCCCGTCCTCTCCACCTCACACTCTCTCCCCATCCTCTCCCCTCACACTCTCTACCCGCCCTATTCCCCTCACACTCTCTCCCCACCCGCTCCCCTCACGATCTCTCCCCACGCTCTCCCCCTCAAACTCTCTCACCACCCTCTCCCCCTCACACTCACACCCCGCCCTCTCCCCCTCACACTCTCTCCCCGCCCTCTCTACCTCACACTATCTGCCCGCCCTCTCCTGCTCAACATCTCTCCCCATCCTCTCCCCCTCACACTCTCTCCCCGCCCTCTCCCCCTCACAATCTCTCCCCGCCCTATTCCCCTAACATTCTCACCCCCCTCTCCCGTCACTCTCTCACTCCGCCCTCTCCCTTCACACTCTCTCCCCGTCCTCACCCCCTCACATGCTCTCCCCTCCCTCTCCCCATCACACTCTCTCCCCACCCTCTCCCCCTGACATACTCTGCCTGCCCTCTCCTGCTCACACTCTCTCCCCACCCTCTCCCCCTCACACTCTCTGCCTGCCCTCTCATCCTCACAATCTATCCCTGCCCTCTCCCATCACACACTCTCCCCGCCCTCTCCCGTCACACTCTCTCCCCGCCCTCTACATCTCACACTCTTTCCCCACCCTCGCCACCTCACACTCTCTCCCTGCCCTCTCCCGCTCACACTCTCTCCCCGCCCTCTCCCATTCACACTCTCTCCGCACCCTCTCTCCCTCACACTCTCACCCCACCCTCTCCCCCTCACACTCTCTCCCTGCCTTCTCCCGCTCACACTCTCTCACTGCCCTCTCCCCTCACACTCTCTCCCCGGTTTCTCCTCCTCACAATATCTCCCCGCCCTATCGCCTCACACTCTCTCCCCGCCCTCTCTCCCTCACACTCTCTCCCTGCCCTATTCCCCTAACACTCTCACCCCACCGTCTCCCCCTCACACTCTCTCCCCGCCCTCTCCCCTCAGACTCTCTCCCCCAGTCTCTCCCGCACTTGCTCCCCAACTTCTCCCCCTTCCACTCTCTCCCCGCTCTCTACCCTCACACTCTCTCCCCGCCCTCTCCCCTCAAACTCTCTCCCCGCCCTCTCCCATTCACACTCTCTCCGCACCCTCTCTCCCTCACACTCTCACCCCACCCTCTCCCCCTCACACTCTCTCCCCGCCCTCTCCCCTCACACTCTCTCCCCAGTCTCTCCCGCATTCGCTACCCAACTTCTCCCCCTTCCACTCTCTCCCCGCTCTCCACCCTCACACTCTCTCCCCGCCCTCTCCCCTCACACTCTCTCCCTGCCCTCTCCCCCTCACACTCTCCCCCTGCCCTCTCCCCCTCACACTCGCTCACCGCCCTCTCCCCCTCACACTCTGTCCCCCGCCCTATTCCGCTCACACTCTCTCCCCACCCTCTCCCCTCACACTCTTTCCCCGCCCTCTCCCTCACTCACTCTCCCCATCCTCTCCCCTTACACTCTCTCCCCACACTCTCCCCTCACACTCTCTCCACACCCTCTCCCCCTCAAACTCTCTCCCCACTCTATTCCCTTACACTCTCTCCCCGCACTCTCCGCTTCACACTCTCTCCCCACTCTCTCCCCTTACACTCTCTCCCAGCCTCTCACCCTCACACTCTCTCCCCACCCTCTCCCCCTCACACTCGTTCTCTCTCCCTCACACTCACTCTCTCCCGCCGCATACTCACTCTCTCCCCTCCCATCATGCTCACTCCTCACCCAGCTTCCTCCCTCCTCAACCTATTCCTCTCACACTCTCTCCTTGCCCTCTCCCACTCACACTCTCTCCCCCTCACACTCTCTCCCCACTCTCCCCCTCACACTTTTTCCCCACTCTCTTCCCTTACACTCTCTCCCCGCACTCTCCCCTTCATACTCTCTCCCCGTCCTCTCCCCCTCACACTCTCTCCCTGCCCTCTCCCCTTCATACTCTCTCCCTGCCCCCTGCCCCTCACACTCTCTCCCCACTCTCTCCACTTACACTCTCTGCCCGCCCACTCCCCCTCACACTCTCTCCCTGCCCTATTCCCCTCACAATCTATCCCCGCCCTCTCCCCTTCACACTCTCTCCCCGCCCTCTCCCTTTCACAATCTCTCCTCGCGCTCTCCTCCTCACAATCTCTCCCCCTCACACTCTCTCCCCACTTTCTCCCTCACACCCTCTCCCCAACCTCTCTGCCTCACACTCTCTCCAGGCCCTCTCCCCCTCACACTCTCTAACCACACTCACCCCCTCACACTCTCTCTCCGCCCTCTCCCCCTCACTCACTCTCCCCACCTCTCCCCTTACACTCTCTCCCCACACTCTCCGCTCACACTCTCTCCACACCCTCTCCCCCTCACACTCTCTCCCCATTCTATCCCCTTACACTCTCTCCCCGCACTCTCCGCTTCACACTCTCTCCCCACTCTCTCCCCTTACACTCTCTCCCAGCCCTCTCCCCCTCACACTCTCTCCCCACCCTCTCCCCCTCACACTCATTCTCTCTCCCTCACACTCACTCTCTCCTGCCGCATACTCACTCTCCCCTCCCATCATGCTCACTCCTCACCCATCTTGCTCCCTCCCCAACCTATTCCTCTCACACTCTCTCCTTGCCGTCTCCCACTCACACTCTCTCCCCCTCACACTCTCTCCCCACTCTCTCCCTCTCACACTCTCTCACCACCCTCTCCCCTCACACTCTCTCCCCGCTCTCTCCCCCTCAAAATCTCTCCACGCCCTCTCCCCTTACACTCTCTCCCCACCCTGTACCCTCACAGTCTCTCCCCACCCTCTCCCCCTCACACTCTCTCCCCGCCCTCTCCCCATCCCACTCTCTCCCCGCCCTTTCCCCTCGCACTATCTGCCGCCCTCTCCGCTCACCCTCTCTCTCCCCACCCTCTCCACCTCACACTCTCACGCTGCCCTCGCCCCCTCACACTCTCTCCCCGCCCTATTCCCCTCACAATCTCAGCCCGCCCTCTCCCGTGACACTCTCTCCCCACCCTCTCCCCTCACACTCTCTCCCCGCCCTCTCCCCCTCACACTCTCTCCCTCCCATCTCCCCCTCACACTCTCTCCCCGCCCTCTCCCCTCACATTCTCTCCCCACCCTCTCCCCTCACACTCTCTCCCCACTCTCTCCCCTTAAACTCTCTACCCGCCCTCTCGCCCTCACACTCTCTCCCCACCCTATTCCCCACACACTCTCTCACTGCCCTCTGACCCTCACACTCTCTCCCTGCCCTCTCCCCCTCACACTCTCTCCCCATCCTCTCCCCCTCACACTCGTTCTCTCTCCCTCACACTTGCTCTCTCCCCACCGTACACTCACTCTCTCCCCTCCCCTCATGCTCACTCCTCAACCCTTCTTACTCCCTCACCCAACCAATTCCTCTGACACTCTCTCCTCGTCCACTCACCCTCACACTGTCTCCCCACTCTCTACCTCACTCTCACCCCAACTTCACCCCTCACACTCTCTCTCCTGACATCTCCCCCTCACGCTCTCTCCCCCACTCTCACCCCTCACACTCTCTCCCCACCCTCTCCACCTCACAGTCTCTCCTGACACTCTCCCCTCTAACTCTCTCCCCACTCTCTCCCCCTCACTCTCTCTCACCACCCTCTACCCCTCACACTCTCGACCCGCCCTCTCCCCCTCACACTGTCTCACCCACCCTCTCTCCTCCACTCTCACCCCACCCTCTCCCCCTCACACTCTCGCCCCGCCCTCTCCCGCTCACACTCTCTCCCCGACCTCACCCCCTCACATGCTCTCCCCTCCCTCTCCCCCTCACACTCTCTCCCCGCCCTCTCCCCCTCACACTCTGTCCCTGCCATCTCCTGCTCACACTCTCTCCCCGCCTCTCCTCCTCACAATCTCTCCCCGCCCTCTCCCCCTCACACTCTCTCCCCGCCCTCTCCCCCTCACACTATCTGCCCACCCTCTCGCGCCTCACCCTCTCTCCCCTCCCTCTCCCCCTCACACTCTCTACCCGCCCCTCACCCCCCTCACACTCTCTCCCCGCCCTACTCCCCTCACAATCTCAGCCCGCCCTCTCCTGTCACACTCTCCCCGCCGCCCTATACCCCTCACACTCTCCTCCCCGCCCCTCCTCCCCTCACACTCACTCCCCCGCCCTATTCCCCTCACACTCTCTCCCCACCCTCTCCCCTCACACTCTCTCCTCGCCCTCTCCCCCCCTCACACTCTCTCCCCGCCCTCTGCACCTCACACTCCCTCCCCGCCCTCTCCCCTTCACACGCACTCCCCGCCCTATTCCCCTCACACTATCTCCCCGCCCTCTCCCCTTACACGCACTCTACTCCCTCTCCACTCACACTCTCTCGCCGCCCTCTCCCCCTCACACTCTCTTCCCCTCTCTCTCCCCTTACACTCTCTCCCCAACCCCTCCCCGTCACACTCTCTCCTCACCTCACTCCCCTTACACCACTCTCGCCGCCCTCTCCACCTCACAAACTCTCCCCAGCCTATTCCCCTCACATTCTCTCTCGGCCCCTCTCCCTCTCACACTCTCTCCCCATCCTCTCACCTTCACACTCGTTCTCTCACCCTCACACTTGCTCTCTCCCCACCGCACACTCACTCTCTCCCCTCCCTCTCCGCTCACAATCTCTCCCTGCCCTCTCCCCTCACACTCTCCTCCCCACTCTCTCCCCTTACACTCTCTCCCCGCCCTCAGCCCCGCACACACTCTCCCCGCCCTCTCCCCCTCACACTCTTGCCAAGCCCTCTCCTGCTCACACTCTCTCCCTGCCCTCTCCCCTCACACACTCTCCCCGCCCTCTCCTCCTCACAATCTCTCCCCGCCCTCTCCCCCTCACACTCTCTCCCCGCCCTCTCTACCTCACATTATCTGCCCGCCCTCTCCTGCTCAACATCTCTCCCCATCCTCTCCCTTCACACTCTCTCCCCGCCCCTCTCCCCCTCACAATCTCTCCCCGCCCTATTCCCCTAACACTCTCACCCCCCCTCTCCCGTCACTCTCTCACTCCGCCCTCTCCCCTTCACACTCTCTCCCCGTCCTCACCCCCTCACACGCTCTCCCCTCCCTCTCCCCATCACACTCTCTCCCCACCCTCTCCCCCTGACATACTCTGCCTGCCCTCTCCTGCTCACACTCTCTCCCCACCCTCTCCCCCCTCACACTCTCTCCCCACTCTCTCCCCTTACACTCTCTCCCCCAACCCCTCCCCGTCACACTCTCTCCTCACTCCACTCCCCTTACACACTCTCGCCGCCCTCTCCACCTCACACTCTCTCCCCAGCCTATTCCCCTCACATTCTCTCTCCGGCCCTCTCCCCCTCACACTCTCTCCCTGCCCTCTCCCCTTCACACGCTCTCCCCATCCTCTCCCCCTCACACATCGTTCTCTCACCCTCACACTTTCACTCTCCCCACCGCACACTCACTCTCTCGCTCCCCTCACACTACCCTCCCCGCCCTCTCCCCCTCACACGCTCTCCCTGCTCTATTCCCCTCACACTATCTCCCCGCCCTCCTCCCCTTACACGCACTCTACTCCCTCTCCACTCACACTCTCTCGCCGCCCTCTCCCCCTCACACTCCCTCCCCACTCTCTCCCCTTACACTCTCTCCCCGCCCTCTCCACCTCACACTCTCTCCCCAGCCTATTCCCCTCACATTCTCTCTCGGCCCTCTCCCCCTCACACTCTCTCCCCATCCTCTCCCCTTCACACTTGTTCTCTCGCCCTCACACTTGCTCTCTCCCCACCGCACACTCACTCTCTCCCCTCCCCTCTCCGCTCAAATCTCTCCCTGCCCCTCTCCCCGTCACACTCTCTCCCCACTCTCTCCCCTTGCACTCTCTCCCCACCCTCAGCCCCGCACACACTCTCCCCGCCCTCTCCCCCACACACTCTTGCCAGGCCCTCTCCCGCTCACACTCTCTCCCTGCCCTCTCCCCTCACACACTCTCCCCGTCCTCTCCTCCTCAAAATCTCTCCCCGACCTCTCCCCCTCACACTCTCTCCCCGCCCTCTCTACCTCACACTATCTGCCGCCCTCTCCTGCTCAACATCTCTCCCCATCCTCTCCCCCTCACACTCTCTCCCCGCCCTCTCCCCCCTCACAATCTCTCCCCGCCCTATTCCCCTAACACTCTCACCCACCCTCTCCCGTCACTCTCTCACTCCACCCTCCACCCCTCACACTCTCTCCCCCGTCCTCACCCCCTCACACGCTCTCCCCTCCCTCTCCCTATCACACTCTCTCCCCACCCTCACCCCCTGACATACTCTGCCTGCCCTCTCCTGCACACACTCTCTCCCCACCCTCTCCCCCTCACACTCTCTCCCCATTCTCTCCCCTTACACTCTCTCCCCAACCCCTCCCCGTCACACTCTCTCCTCCCTCTCTCCCCTTTACACACTCTCGCCGCCCTCTCCACCTCACACTCTCTCCCCAGCCTATTCCCCTCACATTCTCTCTCGGCCCTCTCCCCCCTCACACTCTCTCCCCGTCCTCTCCACCTCACACTCTCTCCCCGCCCTCTCCCCTCACACTCAACTCCCCATCCTCTCCCCCTCACACTCTCTCCCCGCCCTCTCCCCCTCACAATCTCTCCCCGCCCTATTCCCCTAACACTCTCACCCCCCTCTCCCGTCACTCTCTCACTCCGCCCTCTCCCTTCACACTCTCTCCCCATCCTCACCCCCTCACATGCTCTCCCCTCCCTCTCCCCATCACACTCTCTCCCCACGCTCTCCCCCTGACATACTCTGCCTGCCCTCTCCTGCTCACCACTCTCTCCCCACCCTCTCCCCCTCACACTCTCTCCCTGCCCTCTCCCCTTCATACTCTCTCCCTGCCCCCTGCCCCCTCACACTCTCTCCCCACTCTCTCCACTTACACTCTCTGCCCCGCCCACTCCCCCTCACACTCTCTCCCTGCCCTATTCCCCTCACAATCTATCCCCGCCCTCTCCCCTTCACACTCTCTCCCCGCCCTCTCCCTTTCACAATCTCTCCTCGCGCTCTCCTCCTCACAATCTCTCCCCCTCACACTCTCTCCCCAACTTTCTCCCTCACACCCTCTCCCCAACCTCTCTGCCTCACACTCTCTCCAGGCCCCTCTCCCCCTCACACTCTCTAACCACACTCACCCCCTCACACTCTCTCTCCGCCCTCTCCCCCTCACTCACTCTCCCCACCCTCTCCCCTTACACTCTCTCCCCACACTCTCCGCTCACACTCTCTCCACACCCTCTCCCCCTCACACTCTCTCCCCATTCTATCCCCTTACACTCTCTCCCCGCACTCTCCGCTTCACACTCTCTCCCCACTCTCTCCCCTTACACTCTCTCCCGCCCTCTCCCCCTCACACTCTCTCCCCACCCTCTCCCCCTCACACTCATTCTCTCTCCCTCACACTCACTCTCTCCTGCCGCATACTCACTCTCTCCCCTCCCATCATGCTCACTCCTCACCCATCTTGCTCCCTCCCCAACCTATTCCTCTCACACTCTCTCCTTGCCGTCTCCCACTCACACTCTCTCCCCCTCACCACTCTCTCCCCACTCTCTCCCTCTCACACTCTCTCACCACCCTCTCCCCTCACACTCTCTCCCCGCTCTCTCCCCCTCAAAATCTCTCCACGCCCTCTCCCCTTACACTCTCTCCCCACCCTCCCTGTACCCTCACAGTCTCTCCCCACCCTCTCCCCCTCACACTCTCTCCCCGCCCTCTCCCCATCCCACTCTCTCCCCGCCCTTTCCCCTCGCACTATCTGCCCGCCCTCTCCAGCTCACCCTCTCTCCCCACCCTCTCCACCCTCACACTCTCCACGCTGCCCTCGCCCCCTCACACTCTCTCCCCGCCCTATTCCCCTCACAATCTCAGCCCGCCCTCTCCCGTGACACTCTCTCCCCACCCTCTCCCCTCACACTCTCTCCCCGCCCTCTCCCCCTCACACTCTCTCCCTCCCATCTCCCCCTCACACTCTCTCCCCGCCCTCTTCCCCTCACATTCTCTCCCCACCCTCTCCCCTCACACTCTCTCCCCACTCTCTCCCCTTAAACTCTCTACCCGCCCTCTCGCCCTCACACTCTCTCCCCACCCTATTCCCCACACACTCTCTCACTGCCCTCTGACCCTCACACTCTCTCCCTGCCCTCCTCCCCCTCACACTCTCTCCCCATCCTCTCCCCCTCACACTCGTTCTCTCTCCCTCACACTTGCTCTCTCCCCACCGTACACTCACTCTCTCCCCTCCCCTCATGCTCACTCCTCACCCTTCTTACTCCCTCACCAACCAATTCCTCTGACACTCTCTCCTCGTCCACTCACCCTCACACTGTCTCCCCACTCTCTACCTCACTCTCACCCCAACTTCACCCCTCACACTCTCTCCCTGACATCTCCCCCTCACGCTCTCTCCCACTCTCACCCCTCACACTCTCTCCCCACCCTCTCCCACCTCATGACACTCTCCCCTCTAACTCTCTCCCCACTCTCTCCCCCTCACTCTCTCTCACCACCCTCTACCCCTCACACTCTCGACCCGCCCTCTCCCCCTCACACTGTCTCACCACCCTCTCTCCTCCACTCTCACCCCACCCTCTCCCCCTCACACTCTCGCCCCGCCCTCTCCCGCTCACACTCTCTCCCCGACCTCACCCCCTCACATGCTCTCCCCTCCCTCTCCCCCTCACACTCTCTCCCCGCCCTCTCCCCCTCACACTCTGTCCCTGCCATCTCCTGCTCACACTCTCTCCCCGCCCTCTCCTCCTCACAATCTCTCCCCGCCCTCTCCCCCTCACACTCTCTCCCCGCCCTCTCCCCCTCACACTATCTGCCCACCCTCTCGCGCTCACCCTCTCTCCCCTCCCTCTCCCCCTCACACTCTCTACCCGCCCTCACCCCCTCACACTCTCTCCCCGCCCTACTCCCCTCACAATCTCAGCCCGCCCTCTCCTGTCACACTCTCCCCGCCGCCCTATACCCCTCACACTCTCTCCCCGCCCTCTCCCCTCACACTCACTCCCCGCCCTATTCCCCTCACACTCTCTCCCCACCCTCTCCCCTCACACTCTCTCCTCGCCCTCTCCCCCTCACACTCTCTCCCCGCCCTCTGCACCTCACACTCCCTCCCCGCCCTCTCCCCTTCACACGCACTCCCCGCCCTATTCCCCTCACACTATCTCCCCGCCCTCTCCCCTTACACGCACTCTACTCCCTCTCCACTCACACTCTCTCGCCGCCCTCTCCCCCTCACACTCTCTCCCCACTCTCTCCCCTTACACTCTCTCCCCAACCCCTCCCCGTCACACTCTCTCCTCACTCACTCCCCTTACACACTCTCGCCGCCCTCTCCACCTCACAAACTCTCCCCAGCCTATTCCCCTCACATTCTCTCTCGGCCCTCTCCCCCTCACACTCTCTCCCCATCCTCTCACCTTCACACTCGTTCTCTCACCCTCACACTTGCTCTCTCCCCACCGCACACTCACTCTCTCCCCTCCCTCTCCGCTCACAATCTCTCCCTGCCCTCTCCCCCTCACACTCTCTCCCCACTCTCTCCCCTTACACTCTCTCCCCGCCCTCAGCCCCGCACACACTCTCCCCGCCCTCTCCCCCTCACACTCTTGCCAAGCCCTCTCCTGCTCACACTCTCTCCCTGCCCTCTCCCCTCACACACTCTCCCCGCCCTCTCCTCCTCACAATCTCTCCCCGCCCTCTCCCCCTCACACTCTCTCCCCGCCCTCTCTACCTCACATTATCTGCCCGCCCTCTCCTGCTCAACATCTCTCCCCATCCTCTCCCCTTCACACTCTCTCCCCGCCCTCTCCCCCTCACAATCTCTCCCCGCCCTATTCCCCTAACACTCTCACCCCCCCTCTCCCGTCACTCTCTCACTCCGCCCTCTCCCTTCACACTCTCTCCCCGTCCTCACCCCCTCACACGCTCTCCCCTCCCTCTCCCCATCACACTCTCTCCCCACCCTCTCCCCCTGACATACTCTGCCTGCCCTCTCCTGCTCACACTCTCTCCCCACCCTCTCCCCCTCACACTCTCTCCCCACTCTCTCCCCTTACACTCTCTCCCCAACCCCTCCCCGTCACACTCTCTCCTCACTCACTCCCCTTACACACTCTCGCCGCCCTCTCCACCTCACACTCTCTCCCCAGCCTATTCCCCTCACATTCTCTCTCGGCCCTCTCCCCCTCACACTCTCTCCCTGCCCTCTCCCCTTCACACGCTCTCCCCATCCTCTCCCCCTCACACTCGTTCTCTCTCCCTCACACTTTCACTCTCCCCACCGCACACTCACTCTCTCGCTCCCCTCACACTACCTCCCCGCCCTCTCCCCCTCACACGCTCTCCCTGCTCTATTCCCCTCACACTATCTCCCCGCCCTCTCCCCTTACACGCACTCTACTCCCTCTCCACTCACACTCTCTCGCCGCCCTCTCCCCCTCACACTCCCTCCCCACTCTCTCCCCTTACACTCTCTCCCCAACCCCTCCCCGTCACACTCTCTCCTCACTCACTCCCCTTACACACTCTCCCCGCCCTCTCCACCTCACACTCTCTCCCCAGCCTATTCCCCTCACATTCTCTCTCGGCCCTCTCCCCCTCACACTCTCTCCCCATCCTCTCCCCTTCACACTTGTTCTCTCGCCCTCACACTTGCTCTCTCCCCACCGCACACTCACTCTCTCCCCTCCCTCTCCGCTCACAATCTCTCCCTGCCCTCTCCCCGTCACACTCTCTCCCCACTCTCTCCCCTTGCACTCTCTCCCCACCCTCAGCCCCGCACACACTCTCCCCGCCCTCTCCCCCACACACTCTTGCCAGGCCCTCTCCCGCTCACACTCTCTCCCTGCCCTCTCCCCTCACACACTCTCCCCGTCCTCTCCTCCTCAAAATCTCTCCCCGACCTCTCCCCCTCACACTCTCTCCCCGCCCTCTCTACCTCACACTATCTGCCCGCCCTCTCCTGCTCAACATCTCTCCCCATCCTCTCCCCCTCACACTCTCTCCCCGCCCTCTCCCCCTCACAATCTCTCCCCGCCCTATTCCCCTAACACTCTCACCCACCCTCTCCCGTCACTCTCTCACTCCACCCTCTCCCCCTCACACTCTCTCCCCGTCCTCACCCCCTCACACGCTCTCCCCTCCCTCTCCCTATCACACTCTCTCCCCACCCTCACCCCCTGACATACTCTGCCTGCCCTCTCCTGCACACACTCTCTCCCCACCCTCTCCCCCTCACACTCTCTCCCCATTCTCTCCCCTTACACTCTCTCCCCAACCCCTCCCCGTCACACTCTCTCCTCCCTCTCTCCCCTTACACACTCTCGCCGCCCTCTCCACCTCACACTCTCTCCCCAGCCTATTCCCCTCACATTCTCTCTCGGCCCTCTCCCCCTCACACTCTCTCCCCGTCCTCTCCACCTCACACTCTCTCCCCGCCCTCTCCCCTCACACTCACTCCCCATCCTCTCCCCCTCACACTCTCTCCCCGCCCTCTCCCCCTCACAATCTCTCCCCGCCCTATTCCCCTAACACTCTCACCCCCCTCTCCCGTCACTCTCTCACTCCGCCCTCTCCCTTCACACTCTCTCCCCATCCTCACCCCCTCACATGCTCTCCCCTCCCTCTCCCCATCACACTCTCTCCCCACGCTCTCCCCCTGACATACTCTGCCTGCCCTCTCCTGCTCACACTCTCTCCCCACCCTCTCCCCCTCACACTCTCTCCCTGCCCTCTCCCCTTCATACTCTCTCCCTGCCCCCTGCCCCTCACACTCTCTCCCCACTCTCTCCACTTACACTCTCTGCCCGCCCACTCCCCCTCACACTCTCTCCCTGCCCTATTCCCCTCACAATCTATCCCCGCCCTCTCCCCTTCACACTCTCTCCCCGCCCTCTCCCTTTCACAATCTCTCCTCGCGCTCTCCTCCTCACAATCTCTCCCCCTCACACTCTCTCCCCACTTTCTCCCTCACACCCTCTCCCCAACCTCTCTGCCTCACACTCTCTCCAGGCCCTCTCCCCCTCACACTCTCTAACCACACTCACCCCCTCACACTCTCTCTCCGCCCTCTCCCCCTCACTCACTCTCCCCACCCTCTCCCCTTACACTCTCTCCCCACACTCTCCGCTCACACTCTCTCCACACCCTCTCCCCCTCACACTCTCTCCCCATTCTATCCCCTTACACTCTCTCCCCGCACTCTCCGCTTCACACTCTCTCCCCACTCTCTCCCCTTACACTCTCTCCCAGCCCTCTCCCCCTCACACTCTCTCCCCACCCTCTCCCCCTCACACTCATTCTCTCTCCCTCACACTCACTCTCTCCTGCCGCATACTCACTCTCTCCCCTCCCATCATGCTCACTCCTCACCCATCTTGCTCCCTCCCCAACCTATTCCTCTCACACTCTCTCCTTGCCGTCTCCCACTCACACTCTCTCCCCCTCACACTCTCTCCCCACTCTCTCCCTCTCACACTCTCTCACCACCCTCTCCCCTCACACTCTCTCCCCGCTCTCTCCCCCTCAAAATCTCTCCACGCCCTCTCCCCTTACACTCTCTCCCCACCCTGTACCCTCACAGTCTCTCCCCACCCTCTCCCCCTCACACTCTCTCCCCGCCCTCTCCCCATCCCACTCTCTCCCCACCCTTTCCCCTCGCACTATCTGCCCGCCCTCTCCAGCTCACCCTCTCTCCCCACCCTCTCCACCTCACACTCTCACGCTGCCCTCGCCCCCTCACACTCTCTCCCCGCCCTATTCCCCTCACAATCTCAGCCCGCCCTCTCCCGTGACACTCTCTCCCCACCCTCTCCCCTCACACTCTCTCCCCGCCCTCTCCCCCTCACACTCTCTCCCTCCCATCTCCCCCTCACACTCTCTCCCCGCCCTCTCCCCTCACATTCTCTCCCCACCCTCTCCCCTCACACTCTCTCCCCACTCTCTCCCCTTAAACTCTCTACCCGCCCTCTCGCCCTCACACTCTCTCCCCACCCTATTCCCCACACACTCTCTCACTGCCCTCTGACCCTCACACTCTCTCCCTGCCCTCTCCCCCTCACACTCTCTCCCCATCCTCTCCCCCTCACACTCGTTCTCTCTCCCTCACACTTGCTCTCTCCCCACCGTACACTCACTCTCTCCCCTCCCCTCATGCTCACTCCTCACCCTTCTTACTCCCTCACCAACCAATTCCTCTGACACTCTCTCCTCGTCCACTCACCCTCACACTGTCTCCCCACTCTCTACCTCACTCTCACCCCAACTTCACCCCTCACACTCTCTCCCTGACATCTCCCCCTCACGCTCTCTCCCCACTCTCACCCCTCACACTCTCTCCCCACCCTCTCCACCTCACAGTCTCTCCTGACACTCTCCCCTCTAACTCTCTCCCCACTCTCTCCCCCTCACTCTCTCTCACCACCCTCTACCCCTCACACTCTCGACCCGCCCTCTCCCCCTCACACTGTCTCACCACCCTCTCTCCTCCACTCTCTCCCCACCCTCTCCCCCTCACACTCTCGCCCCGCCCTCTCCCGCTCACACTCTCTCCCCGATCTCACCCCCTCACATGCTCTCCCCTCCCTCTCCCCCTCACACTCTCTCCCCGCCCTCTCCCCCTCACACTCTGTCCCTGCCATCTCCCGCTCACACTCTCTCCCCGCCCTCTCCTCCTCACAATCTCTCCCCGCCCTCTCCCCCTCACACTCTCTCCCCGCCCTCTCCCCCTCACACTATCTGCCCACCCTCTCGCGCTCACCCTCTCTCCCCTCCCTCTCCCCCTCACACTCTCTACCCTACCTCACCCCCTCACACTCTCTCCCCGCCCTACTCCCCTCACAATCTCAGCCCGCCCTCTCCTGTCACACTCTCCCGCCGCCCTATACCCCTCACAATCTCTCCCCGCCCTCTCCCCTCACACTCACTCCCCACCCTATTCCCCTCACACTCTCTCCCCACCCTCTCCCCTCACACTCTCTCCTCGCCCTCTCCCCCTCACACTCTCTCCCCGCCCTCTGCACCTCACACTCCCTCCCCGCCCTCTCCCCTTCACACGCACTCCCCGCCCTATTCCCCTCACACTATCTCCCCGCCCTCTCCCCTTACACGCACTCTACTCCCTCTCCACTCACACTCTCTCGCCGCCCTCTCCCCCTCACACTCTCTCCCCACTCTCTCCCCTTACACTCTCTCCCCAACCCCTCCCCGTCACACTCTCTCCTCACTCACTCCCCTTACACACTCTCGCCGCCCTCTCCACCTCACAAACTCTCCCCAGCCTATTCCCCTCACATTCTCTCTCGGCCCTCTCCCCCTCACACTCTCTCCCCATCCTCTCACCTTCACACTCGTTCTCTCACCCTCACACTTGCTCTCTCCCCACCGCACACTCACTCTCTCCCCTCCCTCTCCGCTCACATTCTCTCCCTGCCCTCTCCCCCTCACACTCTCTCCCCACTCTCTCCCCTTACACTCTCTCCCCGCCCTCAGCCCCGCACACACTCTCCCCGCCCTCTCCCCCTCACACTCTTGCCAAGCCCTCTCCTGCTCACACTCTCTCCCTGCCCTCTCCCCTCACACACTCTCCCCGCCCTCTCCTCCTCACAATCTCTCCCCGCCCTCTCCCCCTCACACTCTCTCCCCGCCCTCTCTACCTCACATTATCTGCCCGCCCTCTCCTGCTCAACATCTCTCCCCATCCTCTCCCCCTCACACTCTCTCCCCGCCCTCTCCCCCTCACAATCTCTCCCCGCCCTATTCCCCTAACACTCTCACCCCCCCTCTCCCGTCACTCTCTCACTCCGCCCTCTCCCTTCACACTCTCTCCCCGTCCTCACCCCCTCACACGCTCTCCCCTCCCTCTCCCCATCACACTCTCTCCCCACCCTCTCCCCCTGACATACTCTGCCTGCCCTCTCCTGCTCACACTCTCTCCCCACCCTCTCCCCCTCACACTCTCTCCCCACTCTCTCCCCTTACACTCTCTCCCCAACCCCTCCCCGTCACACTCTCTCCTCACTCACTCCCCTTACACACTCTCGCCGCCCTCTCCACCTCACACACTCTCCCCAGCCTATTCCCCTCACATTCTCTCTCGGCCCTCTCCCCCTCACACTCTCTCCCTGACCTCTCCCCTTCACACGCTCTCCCCATCCTCTCCCCCTCACAGTCGTTCTCTCTCCCTCACACTTTCACTCTCCCCACCGCACACTCACTCTCTCCCTCCCCTCACACTACCTCCCCGCCCTCTCCCCCTCACACGCTCTCCCTGCTCTATTCCCCTCACACTATCTCCCCGCCCTCTCCCCTTACACGCACTCTACTCCCTCTCCACTCACACTCTCTCGCCGCCCTCTCCCCCTCACACTCTCTCCCCACTCTCTCCCCTTACACTCTCTCCCCAACCCCTCCCCGTCACACTCTCTCCTCACTCACTCCCCTTACACACTCTCCCCGCCCTCTCCACCTCACACTCTCTCCCCAGCCTATTCCCCTCACATTCTCTCTCGGCCCTCTCCCCCTCACACTCTCTCCCCATCCTCTCCCCTTCACACTCGTTCTCTCGCCCTCACACTTGCTCTCTCCCCACCGCACACTCACTCTCTCCCCTCCCTCTCCGCTCACAATCTCTCCCTGCCCTCTCCCCGTCACACTCTCTCCCCACTCTCTCCCCTTGCACTCTCTCCCCACCCTCAGCCCCGCACACACTCTCCCCGCCCTCTCCCCCACACACTCTTGCCAGGCCCTCTCCCGCTCACACTCTCTCCCTGCCCTCTCCCCTCACACACTCTCCCCGCCCTCTCCTCCTCAAAATCTCTCCCCGACCTCTCCCCCTCACACTCTCTCCCCGCCCTCTCTACCTCACACTATCTGCCCGCCCTCTCCTGCTCAACATCTCTCCCCATCCTCTCCCCCTCACACTCTCTCCCCGCCCTCTCCCCCTCACAATCTCTCCCCGCCCTATTCCCCTAACACTCTCACCCACCCTCTCCCGTCACTCTCTCACTCCACCCTCTCCCCCTCACACTCTCTCCCCGTCCTCACCCCCTCACACGCTCTCCCCTCCCTCTCCCTATCACACTCTCTCCCCACCCTCACCCCCTGACATACTCTGCCTGCCCTCTCCTGCACACACTCTCTCCCCACCCTCTCCCCCTCACACTCTCTCCCCATTCTCTCCCCTTACACTCTCTCCCCAACCCCTCCACGTCACACTCTCTCCTCCCTCTCTCCCCTTACACACTCTCGCCGCCCTCTCCACCTCACACTCTCTCCCCAGCCTATTCCCCTCACATTCTCTCTCGGCCCTCTCCCCCTCACACTCTCTCCCCGTCCTCTCCACCTCACACTCTCTCCCCGCCCTCTCCCCTCACACTCACTCCCCATCCTCTCCCCCTCACACTCTCTCCCCGCCCTCTCCCCCTCACAATCTCTCCCCGCCCTATTCCCCTAACATTCTCACCCCCCTCTCCCGTCACTCTCTCACTCCGCCCTCTCCCTTCACACTCTCTCCCCATCCTCACCCCCTCACATGCTCTCCCCTCCCTCTCCCCATCACACTCTCTCCCCACCCTCTCCCCCTGACATACTCTGCCTGCCCTCTCCTGCTCACACTCTCTCCCCACCCTCTCCCCCTCACACTCTCTGCCTGCCCTCTCATCCTCACAATCTATCCCTGCCCTCTCCCATCACACACTCTCCCCGCCCTCTCCCGTCACACTCTCTCCCCGCCCTCTACATCTCACACTCTTTCCCCACCCTCGCCACCTCACACTCTCTCCCTGCCCTCTCCCGCTCACACTCTCTCCCCGCCCTCTCCCATTCACACTCTCTCCGCACCCTCTCTCCCTCACACTCTCACCCCACCCTCTCCCCCTCACACTCTCTCCCTGCCTTCTCCCGCTCACACTCTCTCACTGCCCTCTCCCCTCACACTCTCTCCCCGGTTTCTCCTCCTCACAATATCTCCCCGCCCTATCGCCTCACACTCTCTCCCCGCCCTCTCTCCCTCACACTCTCTCCCTGCCCTATTCCCCTAACACTCTCACCCCACCGTCTCCCCCTCACACTCTCTCCCCGCCCTCTCCCCTCAGACTCTCTCCCCAGTCTCTCCCGCACTTGCTCCCCAACTTCTCCCCCTTCCACTCTCTCCCCGCTCTCTACCCTCACACTCTCTCCCCGCCCTCTCCCCTCAAACTCTCTCCCCGCCCTCTCCCATTCACACTCTCTCCGCACCCTCTCTCCCTCACACTCTCACCCCACCCTCTCCCCCTCACACTCTCTCCCCGCCCTCTCCCCTCACACTCTCTCCCCAGTCTCTCCCGCATTCGCTACCCAACTTCTCCCCCTTCCACTCTCTCCCCGCTCTCCACCCTCACACTCTCTCCCCGCCCTCTCCCCTCACACTCTCTCCCTGCCCTCTCCCCCTCACACTCTCCCCCTGCCCTCTCCCCCTCACACTCGCTCACCGCCCTCTCCCCCTCACACTCTGTCCCCGCCCTATTCCGCTCACACTCTCTCCCCACCCTCTCCCCTTCACACTCTTTTCCCGCCCACTCCCCCTCACTCACTCTCCCCGCCCTCTCCCCTTACACTCTCTCCCCACACTCTCCCCTCACACTCTCTCCACACCCTCTCCCCCTCAAACTCTCTCCCCACTCTATTCCCTTACACTCTCTCCCCGCACTCTCCGCTTCACACTCTCTCCCCACTCTCTCCCCTTACACTCTCTCCCAGCCCTCTCACCCTCACACTCTCTCCCCACCCTCTCCCCCTCACACTCGTTCTCTCTCCCTCACACTCACTCTCTCCCGCCGCATACTCACTCTCTCCCCTCCCATCATGCTCACTCCTCACCCAGCTTCCTCCCTCCTCAACCTATTCCTCTCACACTCTCTCCTTGCCCTCTCCCACTCACACTCTCTCCCCCTCACACTCTCTCCCCACTCTCCCCCTCACACTTTTTCCCCACTCTCTTCCCTTACACTCTCTCCCCGCACTCTCCCCTTCATACTCTCTCCCCGTCCTCTCCCCCTCACACTCTCTCCCTGCCCTCTCCCCTTCATACTCTCTCCCTGCCCCCTGCCCCTCACACTCTCTCCCCACTCTCTCCACTTACACTCTCTGCCCGCCCACTCCCCCTCACACTCTCTCCCTGCCCTATTCCCCTCACAATCTATCCCCGCCCTCTCCCCTTCACACTCTCTCCCCGCCCTCTCCCTTTCACAATCTCTCCTCACGCTCTCCTCCTCACAATCTCTCCCCCTCACACTCTCTCCCCACTATCTCCCTCACACCCTCTCCCCAACCTCTCTGCCTCACACTCTCTCCAGGCCCTCTCCCCCTCACACTCTCTAACCACACTCACCCCCTCACACTCTCTCTCCGCCCTCTCCCCCTCACTCACTCTCCCCACCCTCTCCCCTTACACTCTCTCCCCACACTCTCCGCTCACACTCTCTCCACACCCTCTCCCCCTCACACTCTCTCCCCATTCTATCCCCTTACACTCTCTCCCCGCACTCTCCGCTTCACACTCTCTCCCCACTCTCTCCCCTTACACTCTCTCCCAGCCCTCTCCCCCTCACACTCTCTCCCCACCCTCTCCCCCTCACACTCATTCTCTCTCCCTCACACTCACTCTCTCCTGCCGCATACTCACTCTCTCCCCTCCCATCATGCTCACTCCTCACCCATCTTGCTCCCTCCCCAACCTATTCCTCTCACACTCTCTCCTTGCCGTCTCCCACTCACACTCTCTCCCCCTCACACTCTCTCCCCACTCTCTCCCTCTCACACTCTCTCACCACCCTCTCCCCTCACACTCTCTCCCCGCTCTCTCCCCCTCAAAATCTCTCCACGCCCTCTCCCCTTACACTCTCTCCCCACCCTGTACCCTCACAGTCTCTCCCCACCCTCTTCCCCTCACACTCTCTCCCCGCCATCTCCCTATCCCACTCTCTCCCCGCCCTTTCCCCTCGCACTATCTGCCCGCCCTCTCCCGCTCACCCTCTCTCCCCACCCTCTCCACCTCACACTCTCACGCTGCCCTCGCCCCCTCACACTCTCTCCCCGCCCTATTCCCCTCACAATCTCAGCCCGCCCTCTCCCGTGACACTCTCTCCCCACCCTCTCCCCTCACACTCTCTCCCCGCCCTCTCCCCCTCACACTCTCTCCCCGCCCTCTCCCCTCACATTCTCTCCCCACACTCTCCCCTCACACTCTCTCCCCACTCTCTCCCCTTAAACTCTCTACCCGCCCTCTCCCCCTCACACTCTCTAACCACACTCACCCCCTCACACTCTCTCTCCGCCCTCTCCCCCTCACTCACTCTCCCCACCCTCTCCCCTTACACTCTCTCCCCACACTCTCCGCTCACACTCTCTCCACACCCTCTCCCCCTCACACTCTCTCCCCATTCTATCCCCTTACACTCTCTCCCCGCACTCTCCGCTTCACACTCTCTCCCCACTCTCTCCCCTTACACTCTCTCCCAGCCCTCTCCCCCTCACACTCTCTCCCCACCCTCTCCCCCTCACACTCATTCTCTCTCCCTCACACTCACTCTCTCCTGCCGCATACTCACTCTCTCCCCTCCCATCATGCTCACTCCTCACCCATCTTGCTCCCTCCCCAACCTATTCCTCTCACACTCTCTCCTTGCCGTCTCCCACTCACACTCTCTCCCCCTCACACTCTCTCCCCACTCTCTCCCTCTCACACTCTCTCACCACCCTCTCCCCTCACACTCTCTCCCCGCTCTCTCCCCCTCAAAATCTCTCCACGCCCTCTCCCCTTACACTCTCTCCCCACCCTGTACCCTCACAGTCTCTCCCCACCCTCTCCCCCTCACACTCTCTCCCCGCCCTCTCCCCATCCCACTCTCTCCCCACCCTTTCCCCTCGCACTATCTGCCCGCCCTCTCCAGCTCACCCTCTCTCCCCACCCTCTCCACCTCACACTCTCACGCTGCCCTCGCCCCCTCACACTCTCTCCCCGCCCTATTCCCCTCACAATCTCAGCCCGCCCTCTCCCGTGACACTCTCTCCCCACCCTCTCCCCTCACACTCTCTCCCCGCCCTCTCCCCCTCACACTCTCTCCCTCCCATCTCCCCCTCACACTCTCTCCCCGCCCTCTCCCCTCACATTCTCTCCCCACCCTCTCCCCTCACACTCTCTCCCCACTCTCTCCCCTTAAACTCTCTACCCGCCCTCTCGCCCTCACACTCTCTCCCCACCCTATTCCCCACACACTCTCTCACTGCCCTCTGACCCTCACACTCTCTCCCTGCCCTCTCCCCCTCACACTCTCTCCCCATCCTCTCCCCCTCACACTCGTTCTCTCTCCCTCACACTTGCTCTCTCCCCACCGTACACTCACTCTCTCCCCTCCCCTCATGCTCACTCCTCACCCTTCTTACTCCCTCACCAACCAATTCCTCTGACACTCTCTCCTCGTCCACTCACCCTCACACTGTCTCCCCACTCTCTACCTCACTCTCACCCCAACTTCACCCCTCACACTCTCTCCCTGACATCTCCCCCTCACGCTCTCTCCCCACTCTCACCCCTCACACTCTCTCCCCACCCTCTCCACCTCACAGTCTCTCCTGACACTCTCCCCTCTAACTCTCTCCCCACTCTCTCCCCCTCACTCTCTCTCACCACCCTCTACCCCTCACACTCTCGACCCGCCCTCTCCCCCTCACACTGTCTCACCACCCTCTCTCCTCCACTCTCTCCCCACCCTCTCTCCCTCACACTCTCGCCCCGCCCTCTCCCGCTCACACTCTCTCCCCGATCTCACCCCCTCACATGCTCTCCCCTCCCTCTCCCCCTCACACTCTCTCCCCGCCCTCTCCCCCTCACACTCTGTCCCTGCCATCTCCCGCTCACACTCTCTCCCCGCCCTCTCCTCCTCACAATCTCTCCCCGCCCTCTCCCCCTCACACTCTCTCCCCGCCCTCTCCCCCTCACACTATCTGCCCACCCTCTCGCGCTCACCCTCTCTCCCCTCCCTCTCCCCCTCACACTCTCTACCCTACCTCACCCCCTCACACTCTCTCCCCGCCCTACTCCCCTCACAATCTCAGCCCGCCCTCTCCTGTCACACTCTCCCGCCGCCCTATACCCCTCACAATCTCTCCCCGCCCTCTCCCCTCACACTCACTCCCCACCCTATTCCCCTCACACTCTCTCCCCACCCTCTCCCCTCACACTCTCTCCTCGCCCTCTCCCCCTCACACTCTCTCCCCGCCCTCTGCACCTCACACTCCCTCCCCGCCCTCTCCCCTTCACACGCACTCCCCGCCCTATTCCCCTCACACTATCTCCCCGCCCTCTCCCCTTACACGCACTCTACTCCCTCTCCACTCACACTCTCTCGCCGCCCTCTCCCCCTCACACTCTCTCCCCACTCTCTCCCCTTACACTCTCTCCCCAACCCCTCCCCGTCACACTCTCTCCTCACTCACTCCCCTTACACACTCTCGCCGCCCTCTCCACCTCACAAACTCTCCCCAGCCTATTCCCCTCACATTCTCTCTCGGCCCTCTCCCCCTCACACTCTCTCCCCATCCTCTCACCTTCACACTCGTTCTCTCACCCTCACACTTGCTCTCTCCCCACCGCACACTCACTCTCTCCCCTCCCTCTCCGCTCACATTCTCTCCCTGCCCTCTCCCCCTCACACTCTCTCCCCACTCTCTCCCCTTACACTCTCTCCCCGCCCTCAGCCCCGCACACACTCTCCCCGCCCTCTCCCCCTCACACTCTTGCCAAGCCCTCTCCTGCTCACACTCTCTCCCTGCCCTCTCCCCTCACACACTCTCCCCGCCCTCTCCTCCTCACAATCTCTCCCCGCCCTCTCCCCCTCACACTCTCTCCCCGCCCTCTCTACCTCACATTATCTGCCCGCCCTCTCCTGCTCAACATCTCTCCCCATCCTCTCCCCCTCACACTCTCTCCCCGCCCTCTCCCCCTCACAATCTCTCCCCGCCCTATTCCCCTAACACTCTCACCCCCCCTCTCCCGTCACTCTCTCACTCCGCCCTCTCCCTTCACACTCTCTCCCCGTCCTCACCCCCTCACACGCTCTCCCCTCCCTCTCCCCATCACACTCTCTCCCCACCCTCTCCCCCTGACATACTCTGCCTGCCCTCTCCTGCTCACACTCTCTCCCCACCCTCTCCCCCTCACACTCTCTCCCCACTCTCTCCCCTTACACTCTCTCCCCAACCCCTCCCCGTCACACTCTCTCCTCACTCACTCCCCTTACACACTCTCGCCGCCCTCTCCACCTCACACACTCTCCCCAGCCTATTCCCCTCACATTCTCTCTCGGCCCTCTCCCCCTCACACTCTCTCCCTGACCTCTCCCCTTCACACGCTCTCCCCATCCTCTCCCCCTCACAGTCGTTCTCTCTCCCTCACACTTTCACTCTCCCCACCGCACACTCACTCTCTCCCTCCCCTCACACTACCTCCCCGCCCTCTCCCCCTCACACGCTCTCCCTGCTCTATTCCCCTCACACTATCTCCCCGCCCTCTCCCCTTACACGCACTCTACTCCCTCTCCACTCACACTCTCTCGCCGCCCTCTCCCCCTCACACTCTCTCCCCACTCTCTCCCCTTACACTCTCTCCCCAACCCCTCCCCGTCACACTCTCTCCTCACTCACTCCCCTTACACACTCTCCCCGCCCTCTCCACCTCACACTCTCTCCCCAGCCTATTCCCCTCACATTCTCTCTCGGCCCTCTCCCCCTCACACTCTCTCCCCATCCTCTCCCCTTCACACTCGTTCTCTCGCCCTCACACTTGCTCTCTCCCCACCGCACACTCACTCTCTCCCCTCCCTCTCCGCTCACAATCTCTCCCTGCCCTCTCCCCGTCACACTCTCTCCCCACTCTCTCCCCTTGCACTCTCTCCCCACCCTCAGCCCCGCACACACTCTCCCCGCCCTCTCCCCCACACACTCTTGCCAGGCCCTCTCCCGCTCACACTCTCTCCCTGCCCTCTCCCCTCACACACTCTCCCCGCCCTCTCCTCCTCAAAATCTCTCCCCGACCTCTCCCCCTCACACTCTCTCCCCGCCCTCTCTACCTCACACTATCTGCCCGCCCTCTCCTGCTCAACATCTCTCCCCATCCTCTCCCCCTCACACTCTCTCCCCGCCCTCTCCCCCTCACAATCTCTCCCCGCCCTATTCCCCTAACACTCTCACCCACCCTCTCCCGTCACTCTCTCACTCCACCCTCTCCCCCTCACACTCTCTCCCCGTCCTCACCCCCTCACACGCTCTCCCCTCCCTCTCCCTATCACACTCTCTCCCCACCCTCACCCCCTGACATACTCTGCCTGCCCTCTCCTGCACACACTCTCTCCCCACCCTCTCCCCCTCACACTCTCTCCCCATTCTCTCCCCTTACACTCTCTCCCCAACCCCTCCACGTCACACTCTCTCCTCCCTCTCTCCCCTTACACACTCTCGCCGCCCTCTCCACCTCACACTCTCTCCCCAGCCTATTCCCCTCACATTCTCTCTCGGCCCTCTCCCCCTCACACTCTCTCCCCGTCCTCTCCACCTCACACTCTCTCCCCGCCCTCTCCCCTCACACTCACTCCCCATCCTCTCCCCCTCACACTCTCTCCCCGCCCTCTCCCCCTCACAATCTCTCCCCGCCCTATTCCCCTAACATTCTCACCCCCCTCTCCCGTCACTCTCTCACTCCGCCCTCTCCCTTCACACTCTCTCCCCATCCTCACCCCCTCACATGCTCTCCCCTCCCTCTCCCCATCACACTCTCTCCCCACCCTCTCCCCCTGACATACTCTGCCTGCCCTCTCCTGCTCACACTCTCTCCCCACCCTCTCCCCCTCACACTCTCTGCCTGCCCTCTCATCCTCACAATCTATCCCTGCCCTCTCCCATCACACACTCTCCCCGCCCTCTCCCGTCACACTCTCTCCCCGCCCTCTACATCTCACACTCTTTCCCCACCCTCGCCACCTCACACTCTCTCCCTGCCCTCTCCCGCTCACACTCTCTCCCCGCCCTCTCCCATTCACACTCTCTCCGCACCCTCTCTCCCTCACACTCTCACCCCACCCTCTCCCCCTCACACTCTCTCCCTGCCTTCTCCCGCTCACACTCTCTCACTGCCCTCTCCCCTCACACTCTCTCCCCGGTTTCTCCTCCTCACAATATCTCCCCGCCCTATCGCCTCACACTCTCTCCCCGCCCTCTCTCCCTCACACTCTCTCCCTGCCCTATTCCCCTAACACTCTCACCCCACCGTCTCCCCCTCACACTCTCTCCCCGCCCTCTCCCCTCAGACTCTCTCCCCAGTCTCTCCCGCACTTGCTCCCCAACTTCTCCCCCTTCCACTCTCTCCCCGCTCTCTACCCTCACACTCTCTCCCCGCCCTCTCCCCTCAAACTCTCTCCCCGCCCTCTCCCATTCACACTCTCTCCGCACCCTCTCTCCCTCACACTCTCACCCCACCCTCTCCCCCTCACACTCTCTCCCCGCCCTCTCCCCTCACACTCTCTCCCCAGTCTCTCCCGCATTCGCTACCCAACTTCTCCCCCTTCCACTCTCTCCCCGCTCTCCACCCTCACACTCTCTCCCCGCCCTCTCCCCTCACACTCTCTCCCTGCCCTCTCCCCCTCACACTCTCCCCCTGCCCTCTCCCCCTCACACTCGCTCACCGCCCTCTCCCCCTCACACTCTGTCCCCGCCCTATTCCGCTCACACTCTCTCCCCACCCTCTCCCCTTCACACTCTTTTCCCGCCCTCTCCCCCTCACTCACTCTCCCCGCCCTCTCCCCTTACACTCTCTCCCCACACTCTCCCCTCACACTCTCTCCACACCCTCTCCCCCTCAAACTCTCTCCCCACTCTATTCCCTTACACTCTCTCCCCGCACTCTCCGCTTCACACTCTCTCCCCACTCTCTCCCCTTACACTCTCTCCCAGCCCTCTCACCCTCACACTCTCTCCCCACCCTCTCCCCCTCACACTCGTTCTCTCTCCCTCACACTCACTCTCTCCCGCCGCATACTCACTCTCTCCCCTCCCATCATGCTCACTCCTCACCCAGCTTCCTCCCTCCTCAACCTATTCCTCTCACACTCTCTCCTTGCCCTCTCCCACTCACACTCTCTCCCCCTCACACTCTCTCCCCACTCTCCCCCTCACACTTTTTCCCCACTCTCTTCCCTTACACTCTCTCCCCGCACTCTCCCCTTCATACTCTCTCCCCGTCCTCTCCCCCTCACACTCTCTCCCTGCCCTCTCCCCTTCATACTCTCTCCCTGCCCCCTGCCCCTCACACTCTCTCCCCACTCTCTCCACTTACACTCTCTGCCCGCCCACTCCCCCTCACACTCTCTCCCTGCCCTATTCCCCTCACAATCTATCCCCGCCCTCTCCCCTTCACACTCTCTCCCCGCCCTCTCCCTTTCACAATCTCTCCTCACGCTCTCCTCCTCACAATCTCTCCCCCTCACACTCTCTCCCCACTATCTCCCTCACACCCTCTCCCCAACCTCTCTGCCTCACACTCTCTCCAGGCCCTCTCCCCCTCACACTCTCTAACCACACTCACCCCCTCACACTCTCTCTCCGCCCTCTCCCCCTCACTCACTCTCCCCACCCTCTCCCCTTACACTCTCTCCCCACACTCTCCGCTCACACTCTCTCCACACCCTCTCCCCCTCACACTCTCTCCCCATTCTATCCCCTTACACTCTCTCCCCGCACTCTCCGCTTCACACTCTCTCCCCACTCTCTCCCCTTACACTCTCTCCCAGCCCTCTCCCCCTCACACTCTCTCCCCACCCTCTCCCCCTCACACTCATTCTCTCTCCCTCACACTCACTCTCTCCTGCCGCATACTCACTCTCTCCCCTCCCATCATGCTCACTCCTCACCCATCTTGCTCCCTCCCCAACCTATTCCTCTCACACTCTCTCCTTGCCGTCTCCCACTCACACTCTCTCCCCCTCACACTCTCTCCCCACTCTCTCCCTCTCACACTCTCTCACCACCCTCTCCCCTCACACTCTCTCCCCGCTCTCTCCCCCTCAAAATCTCTCCACGCCCTCTCCCCTTACACTCTCTCCCCACCCTGTACCCTCACAGTCTCTCCCCACCCTCTTCCCCTCACACTCTCTCCCCGCCATCTCCCCATCCCACTCTCTCCCCGCCCTTTCCCCTCGCACTATCTGCCCGCCCTCTCCCGCTCACCCTCTCTCCCCACCCTCTCCACCTCACACTCTCACGCTGCCCTCGCCCCCTCACACTCTCTCCCCGCCCTATTCCCCTCACAATCTCAGCCCGCCCTCTCCCGTGACACTCTCTCCCCACCCTCTCCCCTCACACTCTCTCCCCGCCCTCTCCCCCTCACACTCTCTCCCCGCCCTCTCCCCTCACATTCTCTCCCCACACTCTCCCCTCACACTCTCTCCCCACTCTCTCCCCTTAAACTCTCTACCCGCCCTCTCGCCCTCACACTCTCTCCCCACCCTATTCCCCACACACTCTCTCACTGCCCTCTGACCCTCACACTCTCTCCCTGCCCTCTCCCCCTCACAGTCTCTCCCCATCCTCTCCCCCTCACACTCGTTCTCTCTCCCTCACACTTGCTCTCTCCCCACCGTACACTCACTCTCTCCCCTCCCCTCATGCTCACTCCTCACCCTTCTTACTCCCTCACCAACCAATTCCTCTGACACTCTCTCCTCGTCCACTCACCCTCACACTGTCTCCCCACTCTCTACCTCACTCTCACCCCAACTTCACCCCTCACACTCTCTCCCTGACACCTCCCCCTCACGCTCTCTCCCCACTCTCACCCCTCACACTCTCTCCCCACCCTCTCCACCTCACAGTCTCTCCTGACACTCTCCCCTCTAACTCTCTCCCCACTCTCTCCCCCTCACTCTCTCTCACCACCCTCTACCCCTCACACTCTCGACCCGCCCTCTCCCCCTCACACTGTCTCACCACCCTCTCTCCTCCACTCTCTCCCCACCCTCTCCCCCTCACACTCTCGCCCCGCCCTCTCCCGCTCACACTCTCTCCCCGACCTCACCCCCTCACATGCTCTCCCCTCCCTCTCCCCCTCACACTCTCTCCCCGCCCTCTCCCCCTCACACTCTGTCCCTGCCATCTCCCGCTCACACTCTCTCCCCGCCCTCTCCTCCTCACAATCTCTCCCCGCCCTCTCCCCCTCACACTCTCTCCCCGCCCTCTCCCCCTCACACTATCTGCCCACCCTCTCGCGCTCACCCTCTCTCCCCTCCCTCTCCCCCTCACACTCTCTACCCGCCCTCACCCCCTCACACTCTCTCCCCGCCCTACTCCCCTCACAATCTCAGCCCGCCCTCTCCTGTCACACTCTCCCGCCGCCCTATACCCCTCACACTCTCTCCCCGCCCTCTCCCCTCACACTCACTCCCCGCCCTATTCCCCTCACACTCTCTCGCCACCCTCTCCCCTCACACTCTCTCCTCGCCCTCTCCCCCTCACACTCTCTCCCCGCCCTCTGCACCTCACACTCCCTCCCCGCCCTCTCCCCTTCACACGCACTCCCCGCCCTATTCCCCTCACACTATCTCCCCGCCCTCTCCCCTTACACGCACTCTACTCCCTCTCCACTCACACTCTCTCGCCGCCCTCTCCCCCTCACACTCTCTCCCCACTCTCTCCCCTTACACACTCTCCCCAACCCCTCCCCGTCACACTCTCTCCTCACTCACTCCCCTTACACACTCTCGCCGCCCTCTCCACCTCACACTCTCTCCCCAGCCTATTCCCCTCACATTCTCTCTCGGCCCTCTCCCCCTCACACTCTCTCCCCATCCTCTCACCTTCACACTCGTTCTCTCACCCTCACACTTGCTCTCTCCCCACCGCACACTCACTCTCTCCCCTCCCTCTCCGCTCACAATCTCTCCCTGCCCTCTCCCCCTCACACTCTCTCCCCACTCTCTCCCCTTACACTCTCTCCCCGCCCTCAGCCCCGCACACACTCTCCCCGCCCTCTCCCCCTCACACTCTTGCCAAGCCCTCTCCTGCTCACACTCTCTCCCTGCCCTCTCCCCTCACACACTCTCCCCGCCCTCTCCTCCTCACAATCTCTCCCCGCCCTCTCCCCCTCACACTCTCTCCCCGCCCTCTCTACCTCACATTATCTGCCCGCCCTCTCCTGCTCAACATCTCTCCCCATCCTCTACCCCTCACACTCTCTCCCCGCCCTCTCCCCCTCACAATCTCTCCCCGCCCTATTCCCCTAAAACTCTCACCCCCCCTCTCCCGTCACTCTCTCACTCCGCCCTCTCCCTTCACACTCTCTCCCCGTCCTCACCCCCTCACACGCTCTCCCCTCCCTCTCCCCATCACACTCTCTCCCCACCCTCTCCCCCTGACATACTCTGCCTGCCCTCTCCTGCTCACACTCTCTCCCCACCCTCTCCCCCTCACACTCTCTCCCCACTCTCTCCCCTTACACTCTCTCCCCAACCCCTCCCCGTCACACTCTCTCCTCACTCACTCCCCTTACACACTCTCGCCGCCCTCTCCACCTCACACTCGCTCCCCAGCCTATTCCCCTCACATTCTCTCTCGGCCCTCTCCCCCTCACACTCTCTCCCTGCCCTCTCCCCTTCACACGCTCTCCCCATCCTCTCCCCCTCACACTCGTTCTCTCTCCCTCACACTTTCACTCTCCCCACCGCACACTCACTCTCTCCCTCCCCTCACACTACCTCCCCGCCCTCTCCCCCTCACACGCTCTCCCTGCTCTATTCCCCTCACACTATCTCCCCGCCCTCTCCCCTTACACGCACTCTACTCCCTCTCCACTCACACTCTCTCCCCACTCTCTCCCCTTACACTCTCTCCCCAACCCCTCCCCGTCACACTCTCTCCTCACTCACTCCCCTTACACACTCTCCCCGCCCTCTCCACCTCACACTCTCTCCCCAGCCTATTCCCCTCACATTCTCTCTCGGCCCTCTCCCCCTCACACTCTCTCCCCATCCTCTCCCCTTCACACTCGTTCTCTCGCCCTCACACTTGCTCTCTCCCCACCGCACACTCACTCTCTCCCCTCCCTCTCCGCTCACAATCTCTCCCTGCCCTCTCCCCGTCACACTCTCTCCCCACTCTCTCCCCTTGCACTCTCTCCCCACCCTCAGCCCCGCACACACTCTCCCCGCCCTCTCCCCCACACACTCTTGCCAGGCCCTCTCCCGCTCACACTCTCTCCCTGCCCTCTCCCCTCACACACTCTCCCCGCCCTCTCCTCCTCAAAATCTCTCCCCGACCTCTCCCCCTCACACTCTCTCCCCGCCCTCTCTACCTCACACTATCTGCCCGCCCTCTCCTGCTCAACATCTCTCCCCATCCTCTCCCCCTCACACTCTCTCCCCGCCCTCTCCCCCTCACAATCTCTCCCCGCCCTATTCCCCTAACACTCTCACCCCCCCTCTCCCGTCACTCTCTCACTCCGCCCTCTCCCCCTCACACTCTCTCCCCGTCCTCACCCCCTCACACGCTCTCCCCTCCCTCTCCCCATCACACTCTCTCCCCACCCTCTCCCCCTGACATACTCTGCCTGCCCTCTCCTGCACACACTCTCTCCCCACCCTCTCCCCCTCACACTCTCTGCCTGCCCTCTCATCCTCACAATCTATCCCTGCCCTCTCCCATCACACACTCTCCCCTCCCTCTCCCGTCACACTCTCTCCCCGCCCTCTACATCTCACACTCTTTCCCCACCCTCGCCACCTCACACTCTCTCCCTGCCCTCTCCCGCTCACACTCTCTCCCCGCCCTCTCCCATTCACACTCTCTCCGCACCCTCTCTCCCTCACACTCTCACCCCACCCTCTCCCCCTCACACTCTCTCCCTGCCTTCTCCCGCTCACACTCTCTCACTGCCCTCTCCCCTCACACTCTCTCCCCGGTTTCTCCTCCTCACAATATCTCCCCGCCCTATCGCCTCACACTCTCTCCCCGCCCTCTCTCCCTCACACTCTCTCCCTGCCCTATTCCCCTAACACTCTCACCCCACCGTCTCCCCCTCACACTCTCTCCCCGCCCTCTCCCCTCAGACTCTCTCCCCAGTCTCTCCCGCACTTGCTCCCCAACTTCTCCCCCTTCCACTCTCTCCCCGCTCTCTACCCTCACACTCTCTCCCTGCCCTCTCCCCTCAAACTCTCTCCCCGCCCTCTCCCATTCACACTCTCTCCGCACCCTCTCTCCCTCACACTCTCACCCCACCCTCTCCCCCTCACACTCTCTCCCCGCCCTCTCCCCTCACACTCTCTCCCCAGTCTCTCCCGCATTCGCTACCCAACTTCTCCCCCTTCCACTCTCTCCCCGCTCTCCACCCTCACACTCTCTCCCCGCTCTCTCCCCTCACACTCTCTCCCTGCCCTCTCCCCCTCACACTCTCCCCCTGCCCTCTCCCCCTCACACTCGCTCACCGCCCTCTCCCCCTCACACTCTGTCCCCCGCCCTATTCTGCTCACACTCTCTCCCCACCCTCTCCCCTTCACACTCTTTCCCCGCCCTCTCCCCCTCACTCACTCTCCCCATCCTCTCCCCTTACACTCTCTCCCCACACTCTCCCCTCACACTCTCTCCACACCCTCTCCCCCTCAAACTCTCTCCCCACTCTATTCCCTTACACTCTCTCCCCGCACTCTCCGCTTCACACTCTCTCCCCACTCTCTCCCCTTACACTCTCTCCCAGCCCTCTCACCCTCACACTCTCTCCCCACCCTCTCCCCCTCACACTCGTTCTCTCTCCCTCACACTCACTCTCTCCCGCCGCATACTCACTCTCTCCCCTCCCATCATGCTCACTCCTCACCCAGCTTCCTCCCTCCTCAACCTATTCCTCTCACACTCTCTCCTTGCCCTCTCCCACTCACACTCTCTCCTCCTCACACTCTCTCCCCACTCTCCCCCTCACACTTTTTCCCCACTCTCTTCCCTTACACTCTCTCCCCGCACTCTCCCCTTCATACTCTTTCCCCGTCCTCTCCCCCTCACACTCTCTCCCTGCCCTCTCCCCTTCATACTCTCTCCCTGCCCCCTGCCCCTCACACTCTCTCACCCACTCTCTCCACTTACACTCTCTGCCCGCCCACCTCCCCCTCACACTCTCTCCCTGCCCTATTCCCCTCACAATCTATCCCCGCCCTCTCCCCTTCACACTCTGTCCCCGCCCTCTCCCTTTCACAATCTCTCCTCGCGCTCTCCTCCTCACAATCTCTCCCCCTCACACTCTCTCCCCACTTTCTCCCTCACACCCTCTCCCCCAACCTCTCTGCCTCACACTCTCTCCAGGCCCTCTCCCCCTCACACTCTCTAACCACACTACCCCCTCACACTCTCTCTCCGCCCTCTCCCCCTCACTCACTCTCCCCACCCTCTCCCCTTACACTCTCTCCCCACACTCTCCGCTCACACTCTCTCCACACCCTCTCCCCCCTCACACTCTCTCCCCATTCTATGCCCTTACACTCTCTCCCCGCACTCTCCGCATCACACTCTCTCCCCACTCTCTCCCTTACACTCTCTCCCAGCCCTCTCCCCCTCACACTCATTCTCTCTCCCTCACACTCACTCTCTCCTGCCGCATACTCACTCTCTCCCCTCCCATCATGCTCACTCCTCACCCATCTTGCTCCCTCCCCAACCTATTCCTCTCACACTCTCTCCTTGCCGTCTCCCACTCACACTCTCTCCCCCTCACACTCTCTCCCCACTCTCTCCCTCTCACACTCTCTCACCACCCTCTCCCCTCACACTCTCTCCCCGCTCTCTCCCCCTCAAAATCTCTCCACGCCCTCTCCCCTTACACTCTCTCCCCACCCTGTACCCTCACAGTCTCTCCCACCCTCTCCCCCTCACACTCTCTCCCCGCCCTCTCCCCATCCCACTCTCTCCCCGCCCTTTCCCCTCGCACTATCTGCCCGCCCTCTCCCGCTCACCCCTCTCTCCCCACCCTCTCCACCTCACACTCTCACGCTGCCCTCACCCCCTCACACTCTCTCCCCGCCCTATTCCCCTCACAATCTCAGCCCGCCCTCTCCCGTGGACACTCTCTCCCCACCCTCTCCCCTCACACTCTCTCCCCGCCCTCTCCCCCTCACACTCTCTCCCTCCCATCTCCCCCTCACACTCTCTCCCCGCCCTCTCCCCTCACATTCTCTCCCCACCCTCTCCCCTCACACTCTCTCCCCACTCTCTCCCCTTAAACTCTCTACCCGCCCTCTCACCCTCACACTCTCTCCCCACCCTATTCCCCACACACTCTCTCACTGCCCTCTGACCCCTCACACTCTCTCCCTGCCCTCTCCCCCTCACACTCTCTCCCCATCCTCTCCCCCTCACACTCGTTCTCTCTCCCTCACACTTGCTCTCTCCCCACCGTACACTCACTCTCTCCCCTCCCCTCATGCTCACTCCTCACCCTTCTTACTCCCTCACCAACCAATTCCTCTGACACTCTCTCCTCGTCCACTCACCCTCACACTGTCTCCCCACTCTCTACCTCACTCTCACCCCAACTTCACCCCTCACACTCTCTCCCTGACATCTCCCCCTCACGCTCTCTCCCCACTCTCACCCCTCACACTCTCTCCCCACCCTCTCCACCTCACAGTCTCTCCTGACACTCTCCCCTCTAACTCTCTCCCCCACTCTCTCCCCCTCACTCGCTCTCACCACCCTCAACCCCTCACACTCTCGACCCGCCCTCTCCCCCTCACACTGTCTCACCACCCTCTCTCCTCCACTCTCTCCCCACCCTCTCCCCCTCACACTCTCGCCCCGCCCTCTCCCGCTCACACTCTCTCCCCGACCTCACCCCCTCACATGCTCTCCCCTCCCTCTCCCCCTCACACTCTCTCCCCGCCCTCTCCCCCTCACACTCTGTCCCTGCCATCTCCCGCTCACACTCTCTCCCCGCCCTCTCCTCCTCACAATCTCTCCCCGCGCTCTCCCCCCTCACACTCTCTCCCCGCCCTCTCCCCCTCACACTATCTGCCCACCCTCTCGCGCTCACCCTCTCTCCCCTCGCTCTCCCCCTCACACTCTCTACCCGCCCTCACCCCCTCACACTCTCTCCCCACCCTACTCCCCTCACAATCTCAGCCCGCCCTCTCCTGTCACACTCTCCCGCCGCCCTATACCCCTCACACTCTCTCCCCGCCCTCTCCCCTCACACTCACTCCCCGCCCTATTCCCCTCACACTCTCTCCCCACCCTCTCCCCTCACACTCTCTCCTCGCCCCTCTCCCCCTCACACTCTCTCCCCACCCTCTGCACCTCACACTCCCTCCCCACCCTCTCCCCTTCACACGCTCTCCCCGCCCTATTCCCCCTCACACTATCTCCCCGCCCTCTCCCCTTACACGCACTCTACTCCCTCTCCACTCACACTCTCTCGCCGCCCTCTCCCCCTCACACTCTCTCCCCACTCTCTCCCCTTACACTCTCTCCCCAACCCCTCCCCGTCACACTCTCTCCTCACTCACTCCCCTTACACACTCTCGCCGCCCTCTCCACCTCACACTCTCTCCCCAGCCTATTCCCCTCACATTCTCTCTCGGCCCTCTCCCCCTCACACTCTCTCCCCATCCTCTCCCCTTCACACTCGTTCTCTCGCCCTCACACTTGCTCTCTCCCCACCGCACACTCACTCTCTCCCCTCCCTCTCCGCTCACAATCTCTCCCTGCCCTCTCCCCCTCACACTCTCTCCCCACTCTCTCCCCTTACACTCTCTCCCCGCCCTCAGCCCCGCACACACTCTCCCCGCCCTCTCCCCCCTCACACTCTTGCCAAGCCCTCTCCCGCTCACACTCTCTCCCTGCCCTCTCCCCTCACACACTCTCCCCGCCCTCTCCTCCTCACAATCTCTCCCCCGCCCTCTCCCCCTCACACTCTCTCCCCGCCCTCTCTACCTCACATTATCTGCCCCGCCCTCTCCTGCTCAACATCTCTCCCCATCCTCTCCCCCTCACCCCCGCCCTCTCCCCCTCACAATCTCTCCCCGCCCTATTCCCCTAACACTCTCACCCCCCCTCTCCAGTCACTCTCTCACTCCGCCCTCTCCCTTCACACTCTCTCCCCGTCCTCACCCCCTCACACGCTCTCCCCTCCCTCTCCCCATCACACTCTCTCCCCACCCTCTCCCCCTGACATACTCTGCCTGCCCTCTCCTGCTCACACTCTCTCCCCACCCTCACCCCCTCACACTCTCTCCCCACTCTCTCCCCTTACACTCTCTCCCCAACCCCTCCCCGTCACACTCTCTCCTCACTCACTCCCCTTACACACTCTCGCCGCCCTCTCCACCTCACACTCTCTCCCCAGCCTATTCCCCTCACATTCTCTCTCGGCCCCTCTCCCCCTCACACTCTCTCCCTGCCCTCTGCCCTTCACACGCTCTCCCCATCCTCTCCCCCTCACACTCGTTCTCTCTCCCTCACACATTCACTCTCCCCACCGCACACTCACTCTCTCCCTCCCCTCACACTCCCTCCCCCGCCCCTCTCCCCCTCACACGCTCTCCCTGCCCTATTCCCCTCACACTATCTCCCCGCCCTCTCCCCTTACACGCACTCTACTCCCTCTCCACTCACACTCTCTCGCCGCCCTCTCCCCCTCACACTCTCTCCCCACTCTCTCCCCTTACACTCTCTCCCCAACCCCTCCCCGTCACACTCTCTCCTCACTCACTCCCCTTACACACTCTCCCCGCCCTCTCCACCTCACACTCTCTCCCCAGCCTATTCCCCTCACATTCTCTCTCGGCCCTCTCCCCCTCACACTCTCTCCCCATCCTCTCCCCTTCACACTCGTTCTCTCGCCCTCACACTTGCTCTCTCCCCACCGCACACTCACTCTCTCCCCTCCCTCTCCGCTCACAATCTCTCCCTGCCCTCTCCCCCTCACACTCTCTCCCCACTCTCTCCCCCTTACACTCTCTCCCCACCCTCAGCCCCGCACACACTCTCCCCCGCCCTCTCCCCCACACACTCTTGCCAGGCCCTCTCCCGCTCACACTCTCTCCCTGCCCTCTCCCCTCACACACTCTCCCCGCCCTCTCCTCCTCAAAATCTCTCCCCGACCTCTCCCCCTCACACTCTCTCCCCGCCCTCTCTACCTCACACTATCTGCCCGCCCCTCTCCTGCTCAACATCTCTCCCCATCCTCTCCCCCTCACACTCTCTCCCCGCCCTCTCCCCCTCACAATCTCTCCCCGCCCTATTCCCCTAACACTCTCACCCCCCCCTCTCCCGTCACTCTCTCACTCCGCCCTCTCCCCCTCACACTCTCTCCCCGTCCTCACCCCCTCACACGCTCTCCCCTCCCTCTCCCCATCACACTCTCTCCCCACCCTCACCCCCTGACATACTCTGCCTGCCCTCTCCTGCACACACTCTCTCCCCACCCTCTCCCCCTCACACTCTCTCCCCACTCTCTCCCCTTACACTCTCTCCCCAACCCCTCCCCGTCACACTCTCTCCTCCCTCTCTCCCCTTACACACTCTCGCCGCCCTCTCCACCTCACACTCTCTCCCCAGCCTATTCCCCTCACATTCTCTCTCGGCCCTCTCCCCCTCACACTCTCTCCCTGTCCTCTCCACCTCACACTCTCTCCCCGCCCTCTCCCCTCACACTCACTCCCCATCCTCTCCCCCTCACACTCTCTCCCCGCCCTCTCCCCCTCACAATCTCTCCCCGCCCTATTCCCCTAACACTCTCACCCCCCTCTCCCGTCACTCTCTCACTCCGCCCTCTCCCTTCACACTCTCTCCCCATCCTCACCCCCTCACATGCTCTCCCCTCCCTCTCCCCATCACACTCTCTCCCCACCCTCTCCCCCTGACATACTCTGCCTGCCCTCTCCTGCTCACACTCTCTCCCCACCCTCTCCCCCTCACACTCTCTGCCTGCCCTCTCATCCTCACAATCTATCCCTGCCCTCTCCCATCACACACTCTCCCCCGCCCTCTCCCGTCACACTCTCTCCCCGCCCTCTACATCTCACACTCTTTCCCCACCCTCGCCACCTCACACTCTCTCCCTGCCCTCTCCCGCTCACACTCTCTCCCCGCCCTCTCCCATTCACACTCTCTCCGCACCCTCTCTCCCTCACACTCTCACCCCACCCTCTCCCCCTCACACTCTCTCCCTGCCTTCTCCCGCTCACACTCTCTCACTGCCCTCTCCCCTCACACTCTCTCCCCGGTTTCTCCTCCTCACAATATCTCCCCGCCCTATCGCCTCACACTCTCTCCCCGCCCTCTCTCCCTCACACTCTCTCCCTGCCCTATTCCCCTAACACTCTCACCCCACCGTCTCCCCCTCACACTCTCTCCCCGCCCTCTCCCCTCAGACTCTCTCCCCAGTCTCTCCCGCACTTGCTCCCCAACTTCTCCCCCTTCCACTCTCTCCCCGCTCTCTACCCTCACACTCTCTCCCCGCCCTCTCCCCTCAAACTCTCTCCCCGCCCTCTCCCATTCACACTCTCTCCGCACCCTCTCTCCCTCACACTCTCACCCCACCCTCTCCCCCTCACACTCTCTCCCCGCCCTCTCCCCTCACACTCTCTCCCCAGTCTCTCCCGCATTCGCTACCCAAATTCTCCCCCTTCCACTCTCTCCCCGCTCTCCACCCTCACACTCTCTCCCCGCCCTCTCCCCTCACACTCTCTCCCTGCCCTCTCCCCCTCACACTCTCCCCCTGCCCTCTCCCCCTCACACTCGCTCACCGCCCTCTCCCCCTCACACTCTGTCCCCGCCCTATTCCGCTCACACTCTCTCCCCACCCTCTCCCCTTCACACTCTTTCCCCGCCCTCTCCCCCCTCACTCACTCTCCCCATCCTCTCCCCTTACACTCTCTCCCCACACTCTCCCCCTCACACTCTCTCCACACCCTCTCCCCCTCAAACTCTCTCCCCACTCTATTCCCTTACACTCTCTCCCCGCACTCTCCGCTTCACACTCTCTCCCCACTCTCTCCCCTTACACTCTCTCCCAGCCCTCTCACCCTCACACTCTCTCCCCACCCTCTCCCCCTCACACTCGTTCTCTCTCCCTCACACTCACTCTCTCCCGCCGCATACTCACTCTCTCCCCTCCCATCATGCTCACTCCTCACCCAGCTTCCTCCCTCCTCAACCTATTCCTCTCACACTCTCTCCTTGCCCTCTCCCACTCACACTCTCTCCCCCTCACACTCTCTCCCCACTCTCCCCCTCACACTTTTTCCCCACTCTCTTCCCTTACACTCTCTCCCCGCACTCTCCCCTTCATACTCTCTCCCCGTCCTCTCCCCCTCACACTCTCTCCCTGCCCTCTCCCCTTCATACTCTCTCCCTGCCCCCTGCCCCTCACACTCTCTCCCCACTCTCTCCACTTACACTCTCTGCCCGCCCACTCCCCCTCACACTCTCTCCCTGCCCTATTCCCCTCACAATCTATCCCCGCCCTCTCCCCTTCACACTCTGTCCCCGCCCTCTCCCTTTCACAATCTCTCCTCGCGCTCTCCTCCTCACAATCTCTCCCCCTCACACTCTCTCCCCACTTTCTCCCTCACACCCTCTCCCCAACCTCTCTGCCTCACACTCTCTCCAGGCCCTCTCCCCCTCACACTCTCTAACCACACTCACCCCCTCACACTCTCTCTCCGCCCTCTCCCCCTCACTCACTCTCCCCACCCTCTCCCCTTACACTCTCTCCCCACACTCTCCGCTCACACTCTCTCCACACCCTCTCCCCCCTCACACTCTCTCCCCATTCTATCCCCTTACACTCTCTCCCCGCACTCTCCGCTTCACACTCTCTCCCCACTCTCTCCCCTTACACTCTCTCCCAGCCCTCTCCCCCTCACACTCTCTCCCCACCCTCTCCCCCTCACACTCATTCTCTCTCCCTCACACTCACTCTCTCCTGCCGCATACTCACTCTCTCCCCTCCCATCATGCTCACTCCTCACCCATCTTGCTCCCTCCCCAACCTATTCCTCTCACACTCTCTCCTTGCCGTCTCCCACTCACACTCTCTCCCCCTCACACTCTCTCCCCACTCTCTCCCTCTCACACTCTCTCACCACCCTCTCCCCTCACACTCTCTCCCCGCTCTCTCCCCCTCAAAATCTCTCCACGCCCTCTCCCCTTACACTCTCTCCCCACCCTGTACCCTCACAGTCTCTCCCCACCCTCTCCCCCTCACACTCTCTCCCCGCCCTCTCCCCATCCCACTCTCTCCCCGCCCTTTCCCCTCGCACTATCTGCCCGCCCTCTCCCGCTCACCCTCTCTCCCCACCCTCTCCACCTCACACTCTCACGCTGCCCTCACCCCCTCACACTCTCTCCCCGCCCTATTCCCCTCACAATCTCAGCCCGCCCTCTCCGTGACACTCTCTCCCCACCCTCTCCCCTCACACTCTCTCCCCGCCCTCTCCCCCTCACACTCTCTCCCTCCCATCTCCCCCTCACACTCTCTCCCCGCCCTCTCCCCTCACATTCTCTCCCCACCCTCTCCCCTCACACTCTCTCCCCACTCTCTCCCCTTAAACTCTCTACCCGCCCTCTCGCCCTCACACTCTCTCCCCACCCTATTCCCCACACACTCTCTCACTGCCCTCTGACCCTCACACTCTCTCCCTGCCCTCTCCCCCTCACACTCTCTCCCCATCCTCTCCCCCTCACACTCGTTCTCTCTCCCTCACACTTGCTCTCT
>JANJGN010003614.1:30000-42753 GCA_026770705.1 Isurus oxyrinchus | reverse complement strand
AGAGAGCGACAGAGAGAGAGCGAGCGACAGAGAGAGAGCGAGCGACAGAGAGAGCGAGCGACAGAGAGAGCGAGCGACAGAGAGAGAGCGAGCGACAGAGAGAAGAGAGCGACAGAGAGAGCGACAGAGAGAGAGAGTGACGAGAGAGCGAGCGACACGAGAGAGAGAGAGCGACAGAGAGAGAGCGACAGAGAGAGAGAGCGACAGAGAGAGAGCGAGCGACAGAGAGAGAGAGAGAGCGGACAGAGAGAGAGAGAGAGCGACAGGAGCGACAGAGAGAGCGAGCGACAGAGAGAGCGAGCGACAGAGAGAGCGAGCGACAGAGAGAGCGAGCGACAGAGAGAGAGAGCGACAGAGAGAGCGAGCGACAGAGAGAGCGAGCGACAGAGAGAGAGAGCGACAGAGAGAGAGAGCGACAGAGAGAGAGAGCGACAGAGAGAGCACAGAGAGAGAGCGACAGAGAGCGACAGAGAGTGAGCGAGCGACAGAGAGAGAGAGCAACAGAGAGAGAGAGCGACAGAGAGCGACAGAGAGAGAGCGAGCGACAGAGAGAGAGCGAGCGACAGAGAGAGAGCGAGCGACAGAGAGAGAGCGAGCGACAGAGAGAGAGCGAGCGACAGAGAGAGAGACGCAGAGAGAGAGAGCGACAGAGAGAGAGCGACAGAGAGAGAGAGCGACAGAGAGAGAGAGCGACAGAGAGAGAGAGCGACAGAGAGAGAGCGAGCGACAGAGAGAGAGAGCGACAGAGAGAGAGCGAGCGACAGAGAGAGAGAGTGCGACAGAGAGAGAGCGAGCGACAGAGAGAGAGAGAGCGACAGAGAGAGAGAGAGAGCGACAGAGAGCGACAGAGAGAGAGCGAGCGACAGAGAGAGAGCGAGCGACAGAGAGAGAGCGAGCGACAGAGAGAGAGAGAGCGACAGAGAGAGAGAGCGACAGAGAGAGAGAGCGACAGAGAGAGAGAGCGACAGAGAGAGAGAGCGACAGAGAGCGACAGAGAGAGAGCGAGCGACAGAGAGAGCGACAGAGAGAGAGAGCGACAGAGAGCGACAGAGAGAGAGCGAGCGACAGAGAGAGCGAGCGACAGAGAGAGAGAGCGACAGAGAGAGAGAGCGACAGAGAGAGAGAGCGACAGAGAGAGAGCGACAGAGAGAGAGAGCGACAGAGAGAGAGCGAGCGACAGAGAGAGCGAGCGACAGAGAGAGAGCGAGCGACAGAGAGAGAGCGAGCGACAGAGAGAGAGAGTGCGACAGAGAGAGAGAGTGCGACAGAGAGAGAGAGTGCGACAGAGAAGCGAGCGACAGAGAGAGAGAGCGACAGAGAGAGAGAGCGACAGAGAGAGAGCGAGCGACAGAGAGAGAGCGAGCGACAGAGAGAGAGCGAGCGACAGAGAGAGAGCGACAGAGAGAGAGCGACAGAGAGCGAGCGACAGAGAGAGCGAGCGACAGAGAGAGCGAGCGACAGAGAGAGCGAGCGACAGAGAGAGCGAGCGACAGAGGAGAGAGCGAGCGACAGAGAGAGAGCGAGCGACAGAGAGAGAGCGAGCGACAGAGAGAGAGCGAGCGACAGAGAGAGGAGAGCGACAGAGAGAGAGAGCGACAGAGAGAGAGAGCGACAGAGAGAGAGAGAGCGACAGAGAGAGAGAGCGACAGAGAGCGACAGAGAGAGAGCGAGCGACAGAGAGAGAGCGAGCGACAGAGAGAGAGCGAGCGACAGAGAGAGAGAGCGACAGAGAGAGAGAGCGACAGAGAGAGAGAGCGACAGAGAGAGAGAGCGACAGAGAGAGCGACAGATGAGAGCGACAGAGAGAGAGAGAGCGACAGAGAGAGAGAGCGACAGAGAGAGAGAGCGACAGAGAGAGAGAGCGACAGAGAGAGAGAGCCAGAGAGAGAGAGCGACAGAGAGAGAGAGCGACAGAGAGAGAGAGCGACAGAGAGAGAGCGAGCGACAGAGAGAGAGAGCGACAGAGAGAGAGAGCGACAGAGAGAGAGAGAGCGACAGAGAGCGACAGAGAGAGAGCGAGCGACAGAGAGAGAGCGAGCGACAGAGAGAGAGAGCGACAGAGAGAGAGAGCGACAGAGAGAGAGAGCGACAGAGAGAGAGAGCGACAGAGAGGAGCGACAGAGAGAGACAGAGAGAGAGAGAGCGACAGAGAGAGAGAGCGACAGAGAGAGAGAGCGACAGAGAGAGAGAGCGACAGAGAGAGAGAGCGACAGAGAGAGAGAGCGACAGAGAGAGAGAGCGACAGAGAGAGAGAGCGACAGAGAGAGAGCGAGCGACAGAGAGAGAGAGCGACAGAGAGAGAGAGCGACAGAGAGAGAGAGAGCGACAGAGAGCGACAGAGAGAGAGCGAGTGACAGAGAGAGAGCTAGCGACAGAGAGAGAGAGCGACAGAGAGGAGAGAGAGCGACAGAGAGAGAGAGCGACAGAGAGAGAGAGCGACAGAGAGAGAGAGCGACAGAGAGAGAGGAGCGACAGAGAGAGAGCGACAGAGAGAGAGAGCGACAGAGAGAGAGAGCGACAGAGAGAGCGAGCGACAGAGAGAGCGAGCGACAGAGAGAGAGAGCGACAGAGGGAGAGAGCGACAGAGAGAGAGAGCGACAGAGAGAGAGCGAGCGACAGAGAGAGAGAGTGCGACAGAGAGAGAGCGAGCGACAGAGAGAGAGAGCGACAGAGAGAGAGAGCGACAGAGAGAGAGAGAGAGCGACAGAGAGAGAGAGCGACAGAGAGAGAGCGAGCGACAGAGAGAGAGAGCGACAGAGAGAGAGAGCGACAGAGAGAGAGAGCGACAGAGAGAGAGCGACAGAGAGAGAGAGCGACAGAGAGGAGAGCGAGCGACAGAGAGAGAGAGCGACAGAGAGAGAGAGCGACAGAGAGGGAGAGAGCGACAGAGAGGGAGAGAGCGACAGAGAGAGAGCGACAGAGAGAGAGAGCGACAGAGAGAGAGAGAGCGACAGAGAGGGAGAGAGCGGACAGAGAGAGAGAGCGACAGAGAGGAGAGAGCGAGAGAGAGAGAGAGCGACAGAGAGAGAGCGACAGAGAGAGAGCGACAGAGAGAGAGCGACAGAGAGAGTGAGCGACAGAGAGAGAGAGCGACAGAGAGAGAGAGCGACAGAGAGAGAGCGACAGATAGAGAGAGCGACAGAGAGGGGAAACATCTTACCTTTCTCTGGCAGGCTGGGTAGTGTTGGTTTGTTGATGTTGATGGTGTAATTGTTCACGACTGTGAGGCGGGAGATAGAGAGGGAGAGTTTAGACTCGAGGGACCGGCTGCCCTTCAGCCCGCAGCTCCCCCTCCCTCCCTCCCTGCCTCCCTCCCTCCCTCCCCGCCCGCTCCTGACGGAGTCGGGTGACTCCCTGGCCTCTCGCCGAGCAGGCCCGAGCCCAACGCCAGCTCCAGGCGGCTGCTGGGAGGCGGCTTAACTCTACCGAGGCCCTTCACGGTCCCAGAGGAGGAGGAGGGGGAGGGGTGGGGGTCCCGTCTTTCCCAGGTTGGGGGGGGGGAGAGAGAGAGAGAGAGAGACACCGGCGTTTTCCTGCCAGTGCTGGTCTATCCCTGGGTGCCAGTGAGGCCTTAGCTTGGCAACTTCCAAAGGCCACCAACACCCCCGACCTCCAGCTGCCTTCCCCCACCCCCCACCAGCACCCCCCTCACCCCGCAGGCCTCGTCCACAGAGTAGGGGGGGGGGAAAGGGGTGTAAAGTAACCCCCCCCCAGCTCAGAAAGCGTGTTACCTTGCTCTGGGAGGCTGGGTGGTGTCGGGCTGTCGTTGATGTTGATGGTGTAATTGTTCGGGACTGTGGGGGAGAGAGCGGGGGGAGGTGGGGGGGGGGAGAGAAAGAGGGAGAGAGTTTACACCGAGGGTCACACCCGCCCTCCGGCCCTCGTCCCCTCCGACTCGTCCCGTTCCCCACCGCCCCCCACCCACCGTCCGGAACAGCTCCAAATCGGATTCCCTCTTAAATCGGAGACACTGTGTGCACCATTGTGCCCGACACGGCCGGCTTGAGGCCCGCTCTACCCTGACAGGGCCTGACAGACACTCGAGGGCCTGTACAAGACTGACGGGGGCCTGAGCGGCGGGCCGGGCCTGTGCGACCTAGGTTGGGGCCTGCGCGACCTAGGCCAGGGCCTCTGCGGGGGGGGGGGGCCTCGGTCTGTGTGCAGCCTGCGTGGGGGGGCCGGGGCCTGCGCAACGCTGGCCGGGCCTGTGCGACCCTGAGTGGGACGAAGCGACCCTGACAGGATTTCCCAAGGCCTCTCGGGGGTTCCTGGGTGGTCCTTGACGGGCCCTTCCTGGTCTTTGGGAGGCCGGGACCACGCGGCAGGCCTCTCACATGAGGCCAGCCCGAGGCCCGGGGTGGGAGCTCCAGGCCTCCGGTCAAGCCCAACTCCACCGAGGCCCACATAATCCCCGTGAAACCAGTGGCCCAGCCACAACTGGACCACTCCCAGGGCCATGGGGAGGCCGGGATTATCCTGCCCAGGGCTGGGCCAACCTGTGGGCAGCAGGGAGGCCTGGCGGATCGCAGGGTAGCGCTAGGCCTCAACGTGGCATCTTACGAAGGTTACACCCTCATCATTCCCCTAGGCCAGAGAATATTTTTACACACAGACAAACAGACAGACAGACAGGCAGACAGACAGGCAGACAGACAGGCAGGCAGACAGACAGGCAGGCAGACAGACAGGCAGACAGACAGGCAGACAGACAGCCACACAGACAGCCACACAGACAGCCAGACAGACAAAGAAAAAGCCTGGAGTTCAGGCAGTGCGTTACCTTTCCCTGGGAGACTGGGTGGTGTCGGGCTGCTGTTGATGTTGATGGTGTAATTGTTCGGGGCTGTGTGGGGAGAGAAAGAGGGAGAGAGTTTACACCGAGGGCCATACCCGCCCTCCGGCCCTCAACCCCTCTGACTCCTCCATCCCGCTGTCCTGAACGAAGCGGATTCCCTTATCAGTTAGAGACATGTGCATCCCATTGTGACCTACTTGAGGTCCTGTGCGATCCTGACCTGGACGTGCCTGAGGTGGCCTATACGGCCCACCGTGGGGCCTGTGCGACCCTGGGTGGGGCCTGTGTGCCGCCGGTTGGGGTCTGTGCGACCTGGATGGGGGCCTGTGCGACCCTGGATGGGGCCTGTGTGCTCCTGGATGGGGCTTGTGTGCTCCTGGATGGGGCCTGTGCGACCCTGGATGGGGGCATGTGTGCTCCTGGATGGGGTCTGTGCGACCCTGGATGGGGGCCTGTGTGCTCCTGGATGGGGCCTGTGCGACCCTGGATGGGGCCTGTGTGCTCCTGGATGGGGCCTGTGCGACCCTGGATGGGGCCTGTGCGACCCTGGATGGGGCCTGTGCGACCCTGGATGGGGGCCTGTGTGCTCCTGGATGGGGGCCTGTGTGCTCCTGGATGGGGCCTGTGCGACCCTGGATGGGGGCCTGTGCGACCCTGGATGGGGCCTGTGTGCTCCTGGATGGGGCCTGTGCGACCCTGGATGGGGGCCTGTGCGACCCTGGATGGGGGCCTGTGCGACCCTGGATGGGGGCCTGTGCGACCCGAATGGGGCCTGTACGACCCGAATGGGGCCTGTGCGACCCTGGATGGGGGCCTGTGCGACCCGAATGGGGCATGTGCGACCCGAATGGGGCCTGTGCGACCCGGATGGGGGCCTGTGTGCTCCTGGATGGGGCCTGTGTGCTCCTGGATGGGGGCCTGTGTGCTCCTGGATGGGGCCTGTGCGACCCTGGATGGGGCCTGTGCGACCCTGGATGGGGACCTGTGCGACCCTGGATGGGGCCTGTGCGACCCTGGATGGGGCCTGTGCGACCCTGGATGGGGCCTGTGCGACCCTGGATGGGGCCTGTGCGACCCTGGATGGGGACCTGTATGCTCCTGGATGGGGCCTGTGCGACCCTGGATGGGGGCCTGTGCGACCCTGGATGGGGGCCTGTGCGACCCTGGATGGGGGCCTGTGCGACCCTGGATGGGGGCCTGTGCGACCCTGGATGGGGCCTGTATGCTCCTGGATGGGGCCTGTATGCTCCTGGATGGGGCCTGTGTGCCCCTGGATGGGGGCCTGTGCGACCCTGGATGGGGCTTGTGTGCTCCTGGATGGGGGCCTGTGCGACCCTGGATGGGGCTTGTGTGCTCCTGGATGGGGGCCTGTGCGACCCTGGATGGGGGCCTGTGTGCTCCTGGATGGGGCCTGTGCGACCCTGGATGGGGGCCTGTGTGCTCCTGGATGGGGCCTGTGCGACCCTGGATGGGGCCTGTGCGACCCTGGATGGGGCCTGTGCGACCCTGGATGGGGCCTGTGTGCTCCTGGATGGGGCCTGTGCGAACCTGGATGGGGGCCTGTGTGCTCCTGGATGGGGCCTGTGCGACCCTGGATGGGGGCCTGTGTGCTCCTGGATGGGGCCTGTGCGACCCTGGATGGGGGCTTGTGTGCTCCTGGATGGGGCCTGTGCGACCCTGGATGGGGGCCTGTGCGAACCTGGATGGGGGCCTGTGCGACCCTGGATGGGGGCCTGTGCGACCCTGGATGGGGGCCTGTGCGACCCTGGATGGGGCCTGTGTGCTCCTGGATGGGGCCTGTGTGACCCTGGATGGGGGCCTGTGCGACCCTGGATGGGGGCCTGTGCGACCCTGGATGGGGGCCTGTGCGCCCCTGGATGGGGGTCTGTGTGCTCCTGGATGGGGGCCTGTGTGCTCCTGGATGGGGCCTGTGTGCTCCTGGATGGGGTCTGTGCGACCCTGGATGGGGGCCTGTGTGCTCCTGGATGGGGCCTGTGTGCTCCTGGATGGGGCCTGTGTGCTCCTGGATGGGGCCTGTGCGACCCTGGATGGGGGCCTGTGTGCTCCTGGATGGGGGCCTGTGCGACCCTGGATGGGGGCCTGTGTGCTCCTGGATGGGGCCTGTGTGCTCCTGGATGGGGCCTGTGCGACCCTGGATGGGGCCTGTGCGACCCTGGATGGGGGCCTGTGCGACCCTGGATGGGGCCTGTGTGCCCCTGGATGGGGGCCTGTGTGCTCCTGGATGGGGCCTGTGCGACCCTGGATGGGGGCCTGTGCGACCCTGGATGGGGCCTGTGTGCTCCTGGATGGGGCCTGTGTGCCCCTGGATGGGGGCCTGTGCGACCCTGGATGGGGCCTGTGTGCCCCTGGATGGGGGCCTGTGTGCTCCTGGATGGGGGCCTGTGCGACCCTGGATGGGGCCTGTGCGACCCTGGATGGGGCCTGTGTGCTCCTGGATGGGGCCTGTGTGCCCCTGGATGGGGGCCTGTGCGACCCTGGATGGGGCCTGTGTGCCCCTGGATGGGGGCCTGTGTGCTCCTGGATGGGGGCCTGTGCGACCCTGGATGGGGCCTGTGTGCTCCTGGATGGGGCCTGTGTGCCCCTGGATGGGGGCCTGTGCGACCCTGGATGGGGGCCTGTGTGCTCCTGGATGGGGCCTGTGTGCTCCTGGATGGGGCCTGTGTGCCCCTGGATGGGGGCCTGTGCGACCCTGGATGGGGCCTGTGTGCTCCTGGATGGGGCCTGTGCGACCCTGGATGGGGGCCTGTGCGACCCTGGATGGGGCCTGTGTGCCCCTGGATGGGGCCTGTGCGAACCTGGATGGGGGCCTGTGTGCTCCTGGATGGGGCCTGTGCGACCCTGGATGGGGGCCTGTGTGCTCCTGGATGGGGCCTGTGTGCCCCTGGATGGGGGCCTGTGTGCTCCTGGATGGGGCCTGTGTGCCCCTGGATGGGGCCTGTGCGACCCTGGATGGGGGCCTGTGCGAACCTGGATGGGGGCCTGTGAGACCCTGGATGGGGGCCTGTGCGACCCTGGATGGGGGCCTGTGCGACCCTGGATGGGGCCTGTGTGCTCCTGGATGGGGCCTGTGCGACCCTGGATGGGGGCCTGTGCGACCCTGGATGGGGGCCTGTGCGACCCTGGATGGGGGCCTGTGCGCCCCTGGATGGGGGTCTGTGTGCTCCTGGATGGGGGCCTGTGTGCTCCTGGATGGGGTCTGTGCGACCCTGGATGGGGGCCTGTGTGCTCCTGGATGGGGCCTGTGTGCTCCTGGATGGGGCCTGTGTGCTCCTGGATGGGGCCTGTGCGACCCTGGATGGGGGCCTGTGTGCTCCTGGATGGGGGCCTGTGCGACCCTGGATGGGGGCCTGTGTGCTCCTGGATGGGGCCTGTGTGCTCCTGGATGGGGCCTGTGTGCTCCTGGATGGGGCCTGTGTGCTCCTGGATGGGGCCTGTGCGACCCTGGATGGGGCCTGTGCGACCCTGGATGGGGGCCTGTGCGACCCTGGATGGGGCCTGTGCGACCCTGGATGGGGACCTGTATGCTCCTGGATGGGGCCTGTGCGACCCTGGATGGGGGCCTGTGCGACCCTGGATGGGGGCCTGTGCGACCCTGGATGGGGGCCTGTGCGACCCTGGATGGGGCCTGTATGCTCCTGGATGGGGCCTGTATGCTCCTGGATGGGGCCTGTGCGACCCTGGATGGGGCTTGTGTGCTCCTGGATGGGGGCCTGTGCGACCCTGGATGGGGGCCTGTGTGCTCCTGGATGGGGCCTGTGCGACCCTGGATGGGGGCCTGTGTGCTCCTGGATGGGGCTTGTGCGACCCTGGATGGGGCCTGTGCGACCCTGGATGGGGGCCTGTGTGCTCCTGGATGGGGCCTGTGCGACCCTGGATGGGGCCTGTGCGACCCTGGATGGGGCCTGTGCGACCCTGGATGGGGCCTGTGTGCTCCTGGATGGGGCCTGTGTGCTCCTGGATGGGGCCTGTGCGAACCTGGATGGGGGCCTGTGTGCTCCTGGATGGGGCCTGTGCGACCCTGGATGGGGGCCTGTGTGCTCCTGGATGGGGCCTGTGTGCCCCTGGATGGGGGCCTGTGTGCTCCTGGATGGGGCCTGTGTGCCCCTGGATGGGGCCTGTGCGACCCTGGATGGGGGCTTGTGTGCTCCTGGATGGGGCCTGTGCGACCCTGGATGGGGGCCTGTGCGAACCTGGATGGGGGCCTGTGCGACCCTGGATGGGGGCCTGTGCGACCCTGGATGGGGGCCTGTGCGACCCTGGATGGGGGCCTGTGCGACCCTGGATGGGGCCTGTGTGCTCCTGGATGGGGCCTGTGCGACCCTGGATGGGGGCCTGTGCGACCCTGGATGGGGGCCTGTGCGACCCTGGATGGGGGCCTGTGCGCCCCTGGATGGGGGTCTGTGTGCTCCTGGATGGGGGCCTGTGTGCTCCTGGATGGGGCCTGTGTGCTCCTGGATGGGGTCTGTGCGACCCTGGATGGGGGCCTGCGTGCTCCTGGATGGGGCCTGTGTGCTCCTGGATGGGGCCTGTGTGCTCCTGGATGGGGCCTGTGCGACCCTGGATGGGGGCCTGTGTGCTCCTGGATGGGGGCCTGTGCGACCCTGGATGGGGGCCTGTGTGCTCCTGGATGGGGCCTGTGTGCTCCTGGATGGGGCCTGTGTGCTCCTGGTTGGGGCCTGTGCGACCCTGGATGGGGCCTGTGCGACCCTGGATGGGGGCCTGTGCGACCCTGGATGGGGCCTGTGTGCCCCTGGATGGGGGCCTGTGTGCTCCTGGATGGGGCCTGTGCGACCCTGGATGGGGGCCTGTGCGACCCTGGATGGGGCCTGTGTGCTCCTGGATGGGGCCTGTGTGCCCCTGGATGGGGGCCTGTGCGACCCTGGATGGGGCCTGTGTGCCCCTGGATGGGGGCCTGTGAGCTCCTGGATGGGGGCCTGTGCGACCCTGGATGGGGCCTGTGTGCTCCTGGATGGGGCCTGTGTGCCCCTGGATGGGGGCCTGTGCGACCCTGGATGGGGGCCTGTGTGCTCCTGGATGGGGCCTGTGTGCCCCTGGATAGGGGCCTGTGCGACCCTGGATGGGGCCTGTGTGCTCCTGGATGGGGCCTGTGCGACCCTGGATGGGGGCCTGTGTGCTCCTGGATGGGGCCTGTGCGACCCTGGATGGGGGCCTGTGTGCTCCTGGATGGGGCCCTGTGTGCCCCTGGATGGGGGCCTGTGTGCTCCTGGATGGGGCCTGTGCGACCCTGGATGGGGGCTTGTGTGCTCCTGGATGGGGCCTGTGCGACCCTGGATGGGGGCCTGTGTGCTCCTGGATGGGGCCTGTGTGCTCCTGGATGGGGCCTGTGTGCTCCTGGATGGGGCCTGTGTGCCCCTGGATGGGGGCCTGTGTGCCCCTGGATGGGGCCTGTGCGACCCTGGATGGGGGCTTGTGTGCTCCTGGATGGGGCCTGTGCGACCCTGGATGGGGGCCTGTGCGAACCTGGATGGGGGCCTGTGCGACCCTGGATGGGGGCCTGTGCGACCCTGGATGGGGCCTGTGTGCTCCTGGATGGGGCCTGTGCAACCCTGGAAGGGGGCCTGTGTGCTCCTGGATGGGGCCTGTGCGACCCTGGATGGGGGCCTGTGCGCCCCTGGATGGGGGCCTGTGCGACCCTGGATGGGGGCCTGTGCGCCCCTGGATGGGGGCCTGTGTGCTCCTGGATGGGGGCCTGTGTGCTCCTGGATGGGGTCTGTGCGACCCTGGATGGGGGCCTGTGTGCTCCTGGATGGGGCCTGTGTGCTCCTGGATGGGGCCTGTGCGACCCTGGATGGGGGCCTGTGTGCTCCTGGATGGGGGCCTGTGCGACCCTGGATGGGGGCCTGTGTGCTCCTGGATGGGGCCTGTGTGCTCCTGGATGGGGCCTGTGTGCTCCTGGATGGGGCCTGTGCGACCCTGGATGGGGCCTGTGTGCCCCTGGATGGGGGCCTGTGTGCTCCTGGATGGGGCCTGTGCGACCCTGGATGGGGGCCTGTGCGACCCTGGATGGGGCCTGTGCGACCCTGGATGGGGCCTGTGTGCTCCTGGATGGGGCCTGTGTGCCCCTGGATGGGGGCCTGTGCGACCCTGGATGGGGCCTGTGTGCCCCTGGATGGGGGCCTGTGTGCTCCTGGATGGGGGCCTGTGCGACCCTGGATGGGGCCTGTGTGCTCCTGGATGGGGCCTGTGTGCCCCTGGATGGGGGCCTGTGCGACCCTGGATGGGGGCCTGTGTGCTCCTGGGTGGGGCCTGTGCGCCCCTTGTGAGTCCTGTGCGACCCTGGTTGGGGGCCTGTGCGACCCTGGATGGGGCCTGTGTGCTCCTGGATGGGGCCTGTGCGACCCTGGATGGGGCCTGTGCGACCCTGGATGGGGCCTGTGCGACCCTGGATGGGGCCTGTGCGACCCTGGATGGGGCCTATGTGACCCTGGATGGGGCCTGTGCGACCCTGGATGGGGCCTGTGCGACCCTGGATGGGGCCTGTATGATCTCAGTTTACAAGTATACGAAATAGGAGCAGGAGTAGACCATTCGGCTCCCCGAGCCCTGCTCCGTCATTCAATAAGATCACGGCTGATCTGCTTGTATTTCGAGTTCCACGTTCCCATTTACACCCCCCCCACCCCACCGATGACATTCGATTCCCTCGCCGGACAAGAATTTATCTCCCTCCGCCTTAAAAATATTCAGAGACCCCGCCCCCTGAGGCAGAGACCCCGCCCCCTGAGGCAGAGACCCCGCCCCCTGAGGCAGAGACCTCGCCCCCTGAGGCAGAGACCCCGCCTCCCCACCTCCTGAGGCAGAGACCCCGCCTCCTGAAGCAGAGACCCCGCCTCCCTGCCTCCCCAGGCAGAGACCCCGCCTCCTGAGGCAGAGACCCCACCTCCTGAGGCAGAGACTCCACCTCCCCCGCCTCCTGAGGCAGAGACCCCGCCTACTGAGGCAGAGACCACACCTCCCCCGCCTCCTGAGGCAGAGACCCTGCCTCCCCCACCTCTTGAGGCAGAGACCCCGCCTCCTGAGGCAGAGACCCCACCTCCCCTGCCTCCTGAGGCAGAGGCCCCGCCTCCCCCGCCTCCTGAGACGGAGACCCCATCACCCCGCCTCCTGAGACGGAGACCCTGCCTCCCCCGCCTCCTGAGGCAGAGACCCCGCCTCCTGAGGCAGAGACCCCGCCTCCTGAGGCAGAGACCCCGCCTCCTGAGGCAGAGACCCCGCCTCCTGAGGCAGAGACCCCGCCTCCTGAGGCAGAGACCCCGCCTCCTGAGGCAGAGACCCCGCCTCCTGAGGCCGAGGCCCCGCCTCCTGAGGCCGAGGCCCCGCCTCCTGAGGCCGAGGCCCCGCCTCCTGAGACAGAGGCCCCGCCTCCTGAGGCAGAGGCCCCGCCTCCTGAGGCAGAGACCCCGCCTCCTGAGGCAGAGGCCCCGCCTCCTGAGGCAGAGGCCCCGCCTCCTGAGACAGAGGCCCCGCCTCCTGAGGCAGAGAGTTCCAAAGTCTCACAACCCTCTCAGAGAGAAAACATTTCTCCTCATCTCCGTCCTAAAAGGGCGACCCCGCTAATTTTAAAACAGTGACCCCCCCCCCTCCCCCCCCCCGCCGCTAGTTCTGGACTCACCCACAAGAGGAAACGTCCTTCCCACGCCCGCCTTGTCGAGGCCGTTCAGGGTCTTGTAAACTTCAATCCAATCGCCCCTCACTCTGCTAAACTCCAGTGGGAACAAGTCCAGTCTGTCCCACCTCTCCCCATAAGACAACCCGCTCATTCCGGGCGTCAATCCAGTAAACCTCCTCTGAACCGCCTCCAACGCACTTACACCCTTCCTCAAATAAGGAGACCAAAACTGCCCACGGTATTCGAGAGGCAGTCTCACCGATGCCCTGTACAACTGAGGAATAACACCCTAACTTTTCTGTTCAAT